>CAJNIZ010035225.1:14402-69198 GCA_905231905.1 Symbiodinium pilosum
CACCCATTCCCGAACTTACTATAACAATGAATGCACAGTACAACGTACGGAACTACCCTCCCCCACCCTTCCCCAACCTGTCTACAATGAATTTTTACTAAAACGGTAGTGCCTAGGAGGGGGGGGCGCCTACTGGTAGTAGTCGTGGTGGTGGTGGTGGTGGCGGTGGCAGTAGCTGTATGGTAGTAGTAGCAGTAGAAATCGCAGAAGCAGCAGCAGCAGCAGCAGCAGCAGTAGTAATGAATGAGAATGCACTAGTAAGAACAGCAACGATAATGGCTACAGTGATAAGTATTGTGCAGAAGCTTTCGTTCGGTCATCATAAGAACGAAAGAATGTCAACCAAAGAAAGGGGTTTAGTAAGAGTACTAAGGGTAAAACGCACAGAAAACTGAACGAATGTTGTATTCCTCACTGCAAGACTGACAATGATCCTACTCAGAAGTGATAGCCACAGATTGTGGCAGTGCCATAGTCATGGTAACCACGGCATGTTTAAAGTAATGATGCAGGAGCAACCATACAGACAAAATAGTTGGAGTAGTGATAATGACCATTCCTACTCCTCAAGGCTCCCAAGCAAACGTTTCATACCATGACCTCCCATTGCTTGCCATACCTGAAAAATTCGGAAGGTGTGAGGTATCTGTCTTTGCAGGAAGTCGTTCATTCCGGCCAAGTGTTCGTTTACATCCTGCCTACGATATCCTCTGAGATCTCGGGTGAAGACAGGGCTAGCAAGGTCCACGGGGCCTTGGCTCATGCGAACAGACTTTGATGTGACTTCGTGGAGCAAAAGCTCTAAACGCATCATACTCGTACTGTGGAAGCTGGAATGTGCTCCGGATCCAAGAGAGTCAATCGCGCCAAGCAATGTACACCTAGCATTGATGAGCTGGGTGGCAGCAACATACTCCCGCCGGGCCAAACAAATCCGGAAGACTCCCTCTTGCTTTCTAACAAGTATGGATTAACAAGTCCGATGGGCAATAATAATGGGGTGGCCATGAAAATACTGTGCGCGTGTACTACTTAGTGCCACCCCCTCCCTCCATGTCTATTATTGCGGCCTCCCCCCCTGTAGACCAAATGGCAACACAAGTTTGGGGGGTTATTGTTGTCGCGTTAGCATTATTCAATTGTTTTTTCCTCATCCCGACTTGCTCGTTGCATACCAGGACCACACAAAGCATGCCACCTGCTGGAAACAACGCTTCATCATGCATATTTGCGCGTGGGTTGCCTGAAGAGGCCAAGATGGACACAGGCCCGCAACCTACGAAGGAGGCTGGATAGCCTCATTGCAAATGCAATTTCAATGCCATCTGCAGCTCGTCCCTCGACAAAGTTCGAGTTTGCATGGCCTGCATCTGGGAGGTTGCCGTTCCCGAGACACCGGAGTGCGCTGCAGATGTGATTGTGGGGTCAGTGTTTCCATGTCTGCATTCGCACTGATGGGAAGGGTTTCGTGGACAAAGAGCTGCAGCGATTGCCAAAAGCAGTGCGAGAGTGAACTCGTCAAATTGACAGCTGTCTTCCATCCATGGCAGGTTGGATGGACCCCGCGTGGGGCGGCTCAGTGTCAGCGAGGAGGCTGCTGGTTGGTAATCGCCTGCCCAGCAGCCCGCAGCCTCTGACTGACATGTAGAAGCTGATGTCTTGTGATGGCAGGCTGACCACCTCGCTGCTCAGCTAATCCAAGGCGGTGCGCAATGCAAACATGATTTTCAGTGGAGCCCAGTACCGGCGCAGCGGAGCAATGGTATGAGCTTTTCAGTGCAGCACGGTGCGGCGAACTGTTGCTCCGACTGTTTGTTCTTGGCTCCATTGGGAAGGCCCGAATCAAGCGACCTCGGTCACACCAGAGACCGTACAGCGGGCAGTGAGGTTGGACCTGTATCCGTGCATGCAGTCCGGGACATGCAGCCCTTCCGATATTCTTGCGATCACCTTCCGTTAGAGCTTGCGCGCCCAAGACCTCAAGCGTGGAGCATTTTGTTTTGCATGCGATGTACTTCTTCTTTCAAATGCTTGCAATGTACATGTGATACAGACGCAGCAGATGTTGTCAAGGGCAGCTGCTGCGCAGGCTCATTAGGCACAACTTACTGATGCAGCGAAAGCTTTCTGGCTTGCTGGAATGGCGTTCAGAGGCACGCAGCCATTCAACTGCTTGCGCTTGGGAGTGACCAGAATGTGCTTGCAGGAGTGCAGTTTGCTACATTACCATTACTACAAGTTGAGCTTGCTTTTGACCCTCGTTTTTTTCCCGAAGGTCACTGTCAGCAAGCTACAGGGAGAGATCGACCAGGAGGCCAGCTTATTAACGTCAAGTGCGAGATCTTTGTATCTCCTCTGGGCTCAACCTAACGACATGGAAGATCTTCAGCATACAAAAGAGTGTTCCTCAGTTGCGTAATTCTGTTAGACTCTGCGAAGATCTCATTGTGTCAGAAGAGATAGAAATGGAAGCCCGCTGAACACAGTGCTGGCACGATGAATCCTGACAAGCCCAGAAAATGTAGACACGTTTTTAAGTCCTCACCGGAAAATCAGAACAGTCTGTTCCTCACCAGGGCGTGCAGACGAGACATGAGCATTCAAGGATGGTGGCAGGCATTCATCATATGCAGGCAAGACAAGAACGGTCAGACATGATGATCGGCTTCATCAGCATTAACTCACCCTTTCTCGGAGTTTGAAGGGGTCAACGTCTGCAAGCTCCCCATCGCGTGCCCCTTCGCCTTTTAACGGACCCAAAGGTCTTGCAAAACGTGTACGTAGTCGAGCTGCCCTTCACCCTAAACCTCCAATTGTTTAGGAGGCCCAACATGTGTTTTCCCTCACCTCCAGACCCCACCCAATTGCTTGAGAGTAGGCATTTACAGTGTGTTTAAAGGACCCAACGGCCGACCTCAGCTCCAAACCCCCGCTTGCTTGGTACATATTTTGAGAATTTGAGGAGCCCAAGGTCCCAAAACGTTCGCTTCCGGGCTACCCTCACCTCCAGATCCCACTTCCCCGCAGCGCGGGCCCCCTCCGACCCCCAATTGCTTGGGAGATCTTGGGAGCACGCATTTTGAGAGTTTCGCCCCCACGCTCCGGGGACATGCAAGACGCCCATATCCCTAAGGGTCCATGTACCCAAGAATTAGGTCCCTTTGAAGGGGAAACACAGGGGTATTAGGGTTTAGGGTTTGGGGTCCATGTACCCAATAAGTAGGTACTCGGGATTTGGGTAATAGTAATTATAGTACAGGTTTTGGGTAAGTCTATGATGATTAGGTACTTGGACCCTTAGGGCCTTAGGGTATGCAAGTATCCCTTGACCGAGTGTGCAGTGAGCAACCCTCTTACGTAGTCTTTTCGGCTTTGACTGTATGTGGGCAGCCCTGCCCGAAGTAGCCAGGGAGATCCGATTTTGGAACCACCAGCCATCTTGTCCTTCCTTTGCCTTTCTGACTTTACTGGGGCTACTGCTCTTCTGCTGTGGACTGGGAATCGGATTGTGCACTGGCTGTGTGCTACTTAGTCGGCAGTGCCGGCGGGCCATTTCGCTTTGTGTTCACTGGCTGGCTATTTTCCTGGAGGCGCCTATTGCAACCTCAACCCTTGCTCGGGTGGACCCACTGCGACGGTTGCGGGAGTACAGGTCACAGTGAATGCCCGGCGCTGGCTCTAGTGACCAGGAGGTCGAGGAGCTTGAGCTCGCCTTTGGAGATTTATCATTGACTGTCCGCAGGCGCCGCACAGCAGCCCCTGCTTCTCCGAGGTCGACTGCTTCTACATCTTCCTTCACTGTGGTGCCGCCACAGCCTGAGCCTGATTCTACCAGGCCAGCCGGAGTACCCCTTGAGTCCCAACCTCTCGGGGATTGGGAGAGTGCCTTGCTGCAAGCTTTTGGGCCGACCGCTTTGGAGCAAGCTGACTTGGGGCCTCACAGTGTTTTCATTCGCAGGTTGCACGCAGCTGGAGAACCTTGGACAGCCCGAGCTCGAATAGCTCGTGGCGTGCGGGCAGGCGTTGCTGCTGCAGCCGTGCTTCGTGGAGAGACCGTGCTTCGCTCTGGTTGCACCCCTGGAAGCTTTGTGACTACCAGCTACTCCAAGTATATCAGCAAGCTGAGCGACCCTGCCACGGGCAAGTTCCGCACAGGTACTCTCAGCCACGGCTTTGCATCTAAGGTAGAGGGCATTCTCGCCCTCCTGTCCCAGGATGCTCCTGGGAGACCCCTGCCATTGCTGTGCATGCTGGGCCCCGACGACCCTCCTGCTTGGCGAGCGGCTGTTTTCCTGCTCAAAGCTCTGGGCCGGCGGCTTTATGATTGCCGCCCCGCACTTGGAAGATATCATCAGCTTCTTTGCCGCCATTTCAGAGGAAGCCGAAGGCCAGATCGATGGCCCCCTGCCGGTTGTTTGGAAGATCGTGTCAGTGGCATGCGAGACAAGCCGTCGCCGGAGGGTTGGCGAGGTGCCCATGGTGCTGGCAGACCTAAGCTGGGCGCATCTTGTCTACTTCAGGCGAGCCACGGCATCGCGACCACCTGCTGGAGTCGCCCTGCTAGCCTTGACTCACGAGGACACAGCTGTCCGTCCCATGCCAGGGCCGGCCAGGGAGGCTGCCGACGAATGGGTGACAGAGCAATTGAGTGACGCCACCTTCTTACAATACGCCACAGCCGAGGAACTTCAAGAAGACTTCCCCGAGGATGCCGAGCCTCCCGAAGAGGAAGATACTGTGGAGTCTCTCCGCGCACGCATCCGGCAGATGGAGTCCGCGCAGGGTGCGATGAGTGGAGCAGTGCCGGAGGCTGGAGCGACTTTGTCGGCGGAGGACTGGCAAGAGCTGCGAGACGTAGCTGGCTCACCGCCGACTCGCCTTGCAGGGCATGAGCGAGCTCCTCGGGCAACAGCGGCGGACAACGCCCTGGCCGAAGAGGAGCTGGAAGTCAGCGACATGTACGCCGAACGCAAGATACCAATGAAGGAGCTGAAGACGGTGCAAATCTTCACCCATTTTCTGGCTCACCAGTGGGAGGACTACAGGCGTCAAGGCGATCAGCTGGGCGAAGCTTGGGCTGCTCGGGGCCTGGTGATGGCAGAGCAACTGGCCATAGATCAAGGGAGAACTCAGTTGGGCCTCCTTTTGAGCGGGCTCCCCGACATCGATGTGTCGCACCTGCCTGCCCGGAGAACCGACGTTCGACCTTACGGTCGGTTGAGCGCTGCAAACTGGATGGCTGCTCAAGTGGCATTCCTCAAGGACGTGGACTACTTGGAGAGCCGGATGAAGCAGAGCCGCCCTTCAGGTCACCAGGACGCGCCGCCCGACAAGAGCGACGACCCGGAGGACAAGCAACCCAACAAGTCCAGAAGGCCACTCAGACGGGCCAAGGCCATAGCAGACAAGCCGGGAGACAAATCGGAGAAGTGAGTGCCGAGGTCGCTTCCTCTGACTATGTAAAGTATGACCGCACTAGTGCTGAGCACGGTGCTTCTTTTGCCCCCGGGTTCGAATCGAGCCGAGGTGTTGCGTGCTTAAGTTCATTTTCGAGTGCTGCCGGGACTTCTGATTCCCATGCGCCTGAGGCCACCAACCTTCCGCGCCGGGATGTGCCTTTTGGGTTTACCCCCGCACTGCCTGAGTTGGATCATGACCCCATTCACCTCCCCAATTCTCCTAAGCCTTTCAGGGATTGGGCTTATAGTTTTTTACGGGTGTCGGGGTCCGCCAGGGTAGGGTTGAATGCCTTCCTTGCCGATTCCTTTAAACCTGTTTGCAACATTGCCTGCGCTGCACCGCTTGGATCCAATTCAGGCACACTGTGGCCCTGTCCCCCACCTCGGAGATGGACAGAGCAAATGAGACATCTTTCCCCACGCCGCCAGCGCCGGATGCGGGAGCTTAAGCTGATCCATGATTTACTTAGGGTTGCCATAGGTACCCTTAACTGGATAGCCCTAGGTTCTCCAAAGCATTGCCCCGCGGAGGCTCGTGCTGGGATGCCTGTGTCCGAAGACCAGCTTGACATGCAGTGTGTGCTGGAGCGCCACATAAAACACTTTGTGCGAGCTCCTGGTTTTGAGGCCTCTCTCCTCGGCAGGTCGGAGGATCGTTTTGCACACTTGCTGTCTTTAGCTCAGGAACTACCTAAGGTGAGTCAGTCTCTCTCAGGTGTGGACCTACATGAATAAGTTTTGGATTTGCATGCCTCTTGGGACGGTTATAGCACCGGGTCGGCTTCGGCTCCTGCACCCGCTGATGACCCCCCTTCTGATTCATGTTCAACGCCTGGCACTTGTTCTACTTCGGGAAGACCAAGTAGCTTAGGTCAGTGTAAGGTGCCTGTTGGAGCCCAGTACAAGGAGGTCATTGCAAGCCGCATCAAATGGGAGAATCCGCCTTCCTTCAACCCGATCCCTTACTTGCCTGACCCCCTTGTAAAAGCTGCCTTCATCAATCCTGATACTTTGCGCAAACCACCTGAGAGTTGGCCGTCGCTTCCTGCTGCTCAAGTCCGGTGTAGCCGCTCGGAACTGATTGCTCTAGCCAGCAAGTGGGATTCGGTAGGGGCCCTTAAGATCATACCATGTGACTCCATTGATGCGCACGAAGCTGTTGGTCTCTTCGCCATCTGTAAGGATAGGTCTTGGGATAGGTTAATCCTTAACCCCACCGTGGTTAATTCCCGTAACCATGGGTATTCCCACTTTACCAAATTCCTTGCGCCAGGATGTTTGTTAGGGCAAACGCACCTAGAGCCTCATCAATGTTTGCGCTTGAGCTGTGATGATCTTACTGAATACTATTATACCTTCGAGGTATCTGCCCAGAGAGCTGCTAGAAACGCCATCAGGATGCCGCTACCTAGGAGTGCCGTGCAGGGTTTCCGTGCCTTTGACAAGCGGTTGGGGGCAGGCCCTTTCTACGTGTGTTTGGCCACGATGGCCATGGGCGACGCCCTGGCGGTTGAGGTGGCGCAGCAGTCTCATCACACCGTGTTGTCATCATTAGCAAACGCAATGAGGCCTACGGAGATTGCAGCATATCGCTCACCTTATCCTCGAGGTGACACGGCTGAGTACCTGGCTGTGGATGATCACCTAGTTGCCCAGAAAGTCATATTTCCCGAGCTCCGCTCCCATACCTTCAAGAGAGACTCTGAGATCTTCCGTGACGCAGAGCGTGCGTGCACTTCAGTTCGCTTGGTGCAGCATCCGAAAAAACGGAAGCGCAATGAGACCTCTGGGGTGTACTTGGGGGCAGATGTTGACGGCGTAGCCGGGCTGGTCTCTGCGCCGAGGCATCGCATCGGTGTTCTCATGTTGATCGCTGCCGAAGTGGTGCGCCGCGGGAGCTGCTCTGCCAGTTTTCTGTCTTCTTTGCTTGGGCTCTGGGTCCACGTCCTCCTTTTTCGGAGGCCTGCATTCTCGCTTCTTTCCATCTGTTTCCAGGAAGCTTGTCACGTGCCTCGTGACGAAGTCTTCCGTTTGGACCGGCGTGCATTGAACGAACTGCAGTCGCTTTCCTTGCTTGCACCTTTGCTTCAAGCAGACCTACGCGTGCAATACTTGCCTCACATCTATGCGATGGACGCATCGCCCAGCGGTGCTGGGATATGCGTCGCGGACGTGCCAACCCATGTATCCCGGGAACTATGGCGGCACACAGAGCAGCGCGGTTACTACACTAAACTGGAGTCACCCGCCGCGGCCTTGCTGCGAGAACAGGGGCACAACTGCGAAGCTGTTTTCGGCCCTCCCGATGCATCCGCTGCTCAGTTGATGTCAGGTTTCGTTGCACCTGTGCCCAAGCACTTGGCGGAGGGTTTGATTTACGACACGGTTGAGGTGTTCTCCGGTGAGGGGAACTGGTCTGCTGCACATCGTGCAGCTGGCCTCGAGACTCATCCGGGCATAGACATCGCTGGCCGCAATCTCCGTGTCATGGACATCCTGGATGATGCCGTTTTTCATGAAGTGCTGAGCTTGGCTTTGCGCCGTGTCGTCCGTGAGTGGCATGGCGCACCACCTTGCCTGACCTTCGGCGCCCTCAGACGGCCTCGCCTTCGATCCAAAATTAAGCCCCATGGTTTCCACCCTAATGACCCCCTCACCCTAACCCATAATCGCATGGCTCAGCGCACTGGGTTTCTGTTTTGTGTGGTTGCTAGGTTAGGGGGTTTCTTTAGTGTGGAGCAGCCAGGTTCTTCGGTGATGTTTTGCCTGCGCATCTTCGGCGTGCTTGCCTCGCTCGGAGCGGTCCTGACACGCTTTTGTTGCTGTTCGTACGGATCTCCTTTCATGAAGCCGATGCAGTGGCTGCGCAACAAGCCTTGGCTAGTTCCGCTGGCCGGTAGGTGCTCGTGCGCGCATAAGAACAGGCACTTGGTTATACAGGGTTCTTTCTCTGCTGAGTACCTTGCCGAGTTCAATGCCCGTTGCAAGCCTTCTGCCACCGCTGTGTTCGGCCGGGAGCCGAGACTGGGCGAGCCAGTTGCTGCCTTCTCAGCGTCGTACCCGTTGCCCTTGTGCCACCGCATGGCGGCTTCCGGCAGTCGCCAGGCGAAAGAGGGCAGTTGTGCTGTGCTGCCTCTCTCCCTCCGTGCCTCGGCTGTCACCGCCTTGTCAACTGTTTCTGCTTGCGAGTTGCCTGACCTTAGCGAAGTTGAGGCTGAGCAACGGCTCTTTCATGACGATCCTGAGTGGATCAATGATCTAGCCGAATCTTTGTCCTTCCGCGAAGTGCTCAGGTACAAGTTTGCGAGGCAGAGTCACATCAACGTTCAGGAAACTCGCACCTACAAAACCTGGTTGAAATACCTGTGCAAGCACCACCGTAGGTCACGTGCTGTTGGCCTGATCGACAGTCGCGTGTTGCTTGGCGCGTCAGCCAAAGGGCGCTCCAGCAGTCCGGCTCTTGCTCACGTTCTTCGCACGGCCTTGCCGTACATTCTTGGAGGCGGTTTGTACCCTGGGGGTTTGCACGTGTACTCGGCAGCCAACCGCAGTGACGGTCCTTCCCGAAACCGTCCCGTCGACCCTCCCTCCAAGCCTGTGCCGCTTTGGTTTGACCGCCTGTGTGAAGGGGACACTTACCTCTTCGACGTGTGCCTTGCAGCCTCTGCCGTTCCTAAGCAAGCAGCGCGGTGGCTTCGCTTTTTGCTGCTGCTCGCTGGCGACATAGAGCGTAATCCCGGCCCGGCGCCTGTGCCTCGGGGTCCTCTCGACTTGACGTCCGGCTTTGCAGCTTCCACGAGGCACAAAATGCACAAAAGCCTTGAAGCCTTTGCTCTTTGGCTCCGCGAGGAGCTCGGGCTGGCATTGCACCAGGCCTTGTCTTCTGTGTCTGCTGCCGCACTGGCTCTTAGGGGTTACGGTTTGCACTTGTACGCGGCAGGCCTGCCGCGGTACCTCCTTGTCTATGCCATCACCGCAGTTCAGGACGCCTGCCCTGAGTATCGGAATCATCTCACGCCTGCCTGGCAAATTGATAAAAAGTGGCAGCACGCTGAACCCGGCGAATGTCGCCCAGTCATCTCCCAGCCTATTCTTCAAGCCGCTGTTAGCGTAGGGTTGCTTTGGGGCTGGGGTGATTGGGTTGCTGTTACGCTTATAGGTTTCGTGTGCATGCTGCATCCTGCAGAGTTGATTGCCTTGCACCGCCGTGACTTGATTCTGCCAGCTGACGCCATGACTTGTGATCGCATAGCATATGTGCATGTTCGTAATCCTAAGACGGCAAGGTTTGCCCGCCGCCAGCATGCCCGGCTGGACGACGAACTTGTTCTCAGATTCATCGAAGCTCGCTTCGGGACGCTGCCCTTGACTGACAAGCTTTTCAGAGGTTCCATGCATACTTACCGTAGGCAATGGAATGCGATTATGCACCACCAGGGTGTTCCTCATACTCAGGCAGCCAAAGGGGCCACTCCCGGAGTGCTTCGGGGTTCCGGCGCGACTTTCTTGTATCTTGAAACAGAAGACGTTCAGCTGGTGGCATGGAGGGGACGGTGGAGCAAACTCAAGACAGTTGAGTTCTACCTCCAGGAGGTAGCTGCTCAGCTGCTGCTCCAGCAGCTGTCAGCAACGTCGCGGGCCAAGATAGCCATTCTGCGTAAGTATGCTTCTCGCCTCGTGGCCCTTCACTCAAATCCTCTTGATCCCGCGTAACAATTTTTTCTTGTGGCTACGCCAAGCACCCTAAAAGTGGAAAGGGGTCGTATGGTTTACGGTTAGGTCGGTTTTAGGTAGACCTGGTACCTCCCTAGGTAGGGGTTCCTTAAGCTTCTTTCCCTCCTTCCCTAGACTGTGCAACCCGTCTGTCCTGGCAGCCTTGTCTTTCCCCAGGCCAAAATGGCTTGGCGAGTGAAGAGCGGGAATCTTTGCGAACGCGGGCAAAACGAGGCTCTTGGGATGCAAGTATCCCTTGACCCGAGTGTGCAGTGAGCAACCCTCTTACGTAGTCTTTTCGGCCCCAGCCCGCCCTCCCGGTTGCCGAAAGGGGTCGTATGGTTTACGGTTAGGTCGGTTTTAGGTAGACCTGGTACCTCCCTAGGGGTTCCTTAAGCTTCTTTCCCTCCTTCCCTAACCTGTGCAACCCGTGTGTCCTGGCAGCCTTGTCTTTCCCCAGGCCAAAATGGCTTGGCGAGTGAAGAGCGGGAATCTTTGCGAACGCGGGCAAAACGAGGCTCTTGGGATGGTGTATGTTACAGGTTTGCGGCAGGCGTCGTACGAACCTTGAAACTTAAATCGCACACCCCTAAACCCTAAACTCCTACAGCCTAAACCCAAAACCCCAAAACCACCAAATCCTCAACTCCTAAACCGTAAACCATAAACCTTAAACTTTAAACGCAAGCCTTAGCTGTTTCCTTCTGCCCCCAAACACTCGCAGTCTCCTGAATAAGCCTTGCTATGTTGAGTCATAATCTATCCTTGTCGTGGTTGGAACGCCGCCTCAGATACGGCCAGTGATCCAGTAGTAGATCGGTTTGCAGCCCACCCTGTCTTAGTCACTGGTCATACTCAAAGCATGAGAGTCGAGAGACAGCCATGTTAAGCCCTCCACGTCAAAGCGAGAGGAGAGATGGTCAGGCCAGTTTGGTTCAGCAGCTGCGCGCACAGCGGCCCAAGACCGGAGGCTGGATCCAAACCTTAGCCATGGCATTTTCGTGATATCCCTCCTATGGGAAAAGGAGTCGCAATCTCTGGCAAGCTGCACTGTGTGAGATGATGGTGAGGCAAGCCATACTCTGCAGCATCGCCTGGGCAGGCAGCGCGTTGCCTGCCTTCAGTTCACAGCATAGTCCAACATTGATTACTGATGAGGGTGTTCGGTCAACCCAAAGGGTCTGGGACCTGCTAAGACCATCGTCTGAATGCAGACCTGTGTGCGGACAGGCAGAAGGCAGCGATGGTGAACTAGAGGATCTCCGGCTGCAGTGCGCAAAGCTGGAGCGTCCGCTTGCCGCATGGAAGTTGGGTTGGCTAGTGACTGCTAGTGGGGTTGGCCTGTCCGAATTCATGGAAAGCTCTTACGGAGTCACTTCTTTTTATTTTTCCGTCCCCTCGTCGAGACTCGTGCTGGCTGCATTGATATTGCTAATTGAGTAAAGTTGTAGGCTACCTGTTTCAGCAACAGCTGCAACAGAATTCCGAGCCAAGGCCAGCTACAAAAGGATGCTGACTCTGCCAGAGGCGAGCAGGCGCGAGCCTTGCCATAGACATTTCTCTCGATCCTTACATGCCAAGCTGCAGTGGAGCTGAAAACTTGTAAAGGGAATTTCAGAGTAATATCTACATTCAGCGGTACTGCTGAGCAACAGCAGCTGTGCCTCAGAGGTGGATGTAACACCTGGGGTTGCAAAATCAACTCTGTTATTCGATTTAAAGAAGGATAGGCCCGCAACTGCATCACCATCCTGGAAAAACGATAGAGAGCCAGAATTAAAGGATAATGTTCAAGACAGCACATCCAAGCCTTGCTCCGCCTAGACTCTAAGCCCCAGAGCCTAGACCACGACGTCCCCTGATCTAGAGCCAGAATTTGTGGAACAGGTGGTGTCCAAAACAAAAATAATACGACAGTCAAAGCGATAATGTTGGTTTCCCGGAAATAGGATTTGCTAGTCATGGCAGTTCCTGCCGAAGTTTTTCACTGTCGTTGAGATTGCAGATGAGTCGCAGAAGAACCCGCGTTGCAAAGGTGATCTTTGCACTCAAAAAGATTACTGGGGAATCAACCAACTTACCTTCACAATGCTAGCCCTAGACCTTAACCTACCATGCTAAGCCCCAAACCCCAAAACCTGTCGGCGTGTAGCGCAAGCACAATGAGATGTCCAGTAATAGTGTGTGCTTGCATGTTGTTGTAATACCGAAGCATTGTAATCATTGTAAGACGATAAAGAAGGAAAATAAAAAACAATAATGTCGTACAGGGGCAGCCCCACCTGTTGCGCTCAGGCCCGCCTGCGAGCGGAGCTGCAGGAACGGGCAGGGATGATGCTCTTGCAGGAGGCCACACTTGCAACTGGCTTTTGTAGGGATCTGCAGATTCGAGTTGAGCTTGGAAGGAGAAGGTTGCGAGCAGCATCGATGAGGTGCAGGCCAGGCCCCGGCCACGCAAGCTTCGTTGAGTCAGCACAGAGATGACGCAAAGCTGTCTGCGCATGATCGTCAAAGCAAGTGTGCGGGGAGCGTAGAAGCCTGGAAATCCCACTAACTACATCTAACTACCAGGAGCAGTCTTTCAGGTTGGTTCATTGCATGGCCCAATTAAGCCATCCAACCGGCAGAGGCTGTGCCCTGCTTGGCCAGCAAGCGAAGACACCACTCTTAGCTGATCTGCCGTCCACAATCAGCCGACCGTGTTGGTGTCACAGGCGTTTTTACCGTCTCGCAGAAGAAGTTTGATCAGTGGATGTCGACACACCATGGCCTTTGGCTGGAGTCAGCTCTGCGGACGGCCACATGGTTCTTGAACCTGCCAGGAATTGTGCAGTTACGTGTCCGGAGCATCCACAGCTGCAAGCGAGGCCCGCCCCTGCTGGCTTTAGCGCCCGGCTCGACTGAAAAGTTAGCCGGGTCCCTGGGGTTGGCATGCCTTGTGCGGAAGCGGGCTCCAGTCTTGCCAACTGCGGGGATTCGGCACCCTGTCTAGCAGTTGTTGGTGAGCCTCGTTTTGCACGGGATGATTGACGCACAGAGCTAGACAAGCGAATCAAACTTGCCGAGAACAAGCACGCGCAGCGCCGGATGGTTGTGCGATGAAACTTGATCGGCGTCACAAGTGACGATGACAGTGCTGAGACTGCCCCATCACGCATTTCGATACTGGACTCCTCTGATGAGTATCTCTAATGTGCCCTGCTGAGCTTGCTTTCCTACCACCGGTAGGAGTAGCCATCTGCATCGTCATATCCTGCAAGTCGACTGTACATTCCTGCAAGCCTCATGTGTAGCGCTTGCTACGCGCGTGTATGATCAGAGGACTGTCTGGCACAAGAATTGTCAGATGGCTGCCTGGATTTGTACACCGGTCCCGGCTGGCTCTGTTCGGTGGCCTGTGCTGGCGCGCAGCTTCCAGTCGCCGCACATGTATGAGCTGATGGCGTTTGGGATCAGAAGGTATCCTTCTGGAATTACAGCAGCGCCAAGCCCTTTACGCCAGAGGCGTGCATAGACATGAACCAATGCCGCTGTGCTTTGCAATCTTGAAGATCTGTCGCAATAGGCAGAGCACCTGCATTTGTGGTGCCTCCTTTGGAGAACCCCTTCTTCTCTTGATGCATTGGAATGACTGGTCCACCCCTTCGCAGGTCCTGGAGATGTCTTTGGCAGAAGCGTGGCGTGCAGTACGACAGGCACTTGCCAGCGCATGCGAGCTGACTGCATTTGCACCCGCCCCCGCAGGAGAGTCAAGCGGCAGAGACTGTCCGTGAGCAGGCTTTCGCTAGCACTGACCCGTCAGTCACACAGTTGCATGTGCCAACACTTTCTTCCCAGAGCGGCGTCGACCAGCTCGAGCAGCAAGTCCTTGCCCAGCAGCATCAGTGTGAGGAGTTGGTTTCTCGGCTGCCTCAAGATTTTCAGACAGCAGAATGGTGTTAAATCTGTTTGTGGACCTCAACTATTGTCTTGCTGCAGAAGCTGAGGGCTTTACATACTCTAGGGGTTTGTGTTGCGGCTGAGGAGATTGCTTGTGCGAGCACGTGACTTGGGTTGCAACCAATGCTGCTGCATAGTTTCTGTTGCATGTGCCGAAACGGAACAGCCTTCAGCTTGTGCTGACTGCGCCAAGATGTGCCCTTTGCATGCAACTTCTTCGAGAGGTCAATGGCAGCAGCAGAGGCAGAGTCCACAGCTGCACGGCTACGTGAAGTGGAGCAGGAACTGTCACAGCAATGCCTGACATTGTAGCCCGGCTGCCAGCTTGGCATGTCATTCAAGGGCACTGATGAGACATTTCGGGGGAGAGAAGCTTGTACTGCGCATGATGCGTGACGGCTTTCCCATCTCTGAGAAACAAACTCCTACACGCTTGCCCAGGAAAAGCGAGAAGGCGGAACTCATGGAGACCCTGGCCAAACAAGACTCCGGGGAAGGCACTGGGTTACAAGCAACTTGTGAGCCAACCCTGCAAGCCCTGCAAGTGGGAGGCTTCGCATCAGAAGCAACAAGCCTCCATGCCGAGAGCCTGGAGGCGGCCATGAAAGTTCGACTTTTGGTGCAGGACAAGGGCCCAAGGGCCTAAGCAGCCATGGCCCTTCTTTCTTGAGACCAACAAAAGCAATACAAAAGGCTCTTAGCGGTCTCGTCCAATGGATGACCCTAGGATTGGTGTTGGCCCATCCTTTGCTCGTCTTTACTTGATGAACCTGACGTGTCTTTCGAATGTTGAGGAGAACGAAGCACTGAGCCTGAAATCTGCGCAAGTGGAGGCCTTGGCTGCCAGGTAGAGTACGGTAGAGTGCATTCTGCCTACAGGAGCAAGGCCAGCGCGAAGCTGAAAATTGCCTTGGCCTTAACCCTCCATCTCCCACATCGCTGACTGAGTTTACACCTCTGTTTGCCGCCACACTGCCCACATTCGTCCGCTTCATCCCAGCAAAGGCAATATTTGGGTTGCTGTTTTGGTACTGGGCGAGTCATAACATGACTCGACGATTCAATAAACTCTGCCCCCGATTTGCCCAGGGCGTGCCAGACTGGAAGAGTTGCAGACTCGCTATTCTGCTGTCGAAGCTGAAGCGCGACAAGCAGAAATGGTACGGGAGGAATTACGCTTGAAAGCAGACGAGTTGACTTCCGCACTTGTAGACTTGGACACTGCCCGCAAGGGCCAGGTCATGGCTGAGGAGCTTGCAGAGTCGCTGGACAGGTCTTGCCGCGAATTGGTTGTGGAGCACAGCACCTGCCAGGCAGAGCTTGCAGAAGCGAAGCGACAGGCGGAGCAAGCTTTGCCTCTGAGTCCGCTCAGCTTGCCAACTCTGGCAAATGATGAAACGAGCTTTGGGTCCACAGTGGCTGCACTTCGACGTGCGCGGGCCTCGCTTGCAGGAGAGGCACTGGAGAAGCAGGTTTCGCAAGTGGAGCCTTCTATGCCTTCAAGCCCTCCCAGAGACGTCACCGCAGGCCTGAAGGCACTGCAACGCCTCAGGGCAGCAGCAGCGGGAGGCGGCAAAGCGAAGCCCGCTGAGGAGGCGAGCGAAGGCTCGCAGGCATCATCTCCATCTTCGGGGTCGAAGGCCATCACCAGCCTCATCGCGAATCGCAGCAAGGCAGATCAACAGGTCATGTTCGTGGCGAGCTGTAGGCATCTATAGGCCATAATATAAGCAAATCTTCGTATTTGTCAGCACACCTGTCCTCATGCTTTTGGCAGGCCAGCAGCCTCTGGCTGAAGGCAGCGCAAGCCACTGGGGATTCCGAAGCAGCGGACTAACGCAAACAGCATGAACAACCTCCGCGGTGAGGCCTGCCCACACTTCAAGGCCATCATGGTTTATTTGCATGGTGGCGTCATGCTTGACTCAAGCTGAGATGGCAGTTAAAGCCTCAGCTGTTTCTGTATGGCTTGTGAAACATGGCCTAGTGGAGCCAGCAGAGAGCCTTCGTCCGTGCAGCACGACGCTTTTTCTCACGTGGACCTCCTGCAACTCCGTGATTCGACGAGGAACTGTTAAGATCAGCTGGCCGGCACGACTGATCCTGGGCAAAGACGCTTGAACCATTCGGCTGCGTCGAACATGTTCTCTTCCCTGGCTGTTGCTCGTTGACATGGGCTTGCAACTTCAACGCACTGCAAATGCACTTGCTGCATTGACCATCACAGCAGACGGATACCGACTGTCAGTGCAGCTTGAGACACGCATTGAGTCTTGCTGATTCTGCTTGCTAATTCAGCCTGCAGAGCATTCTTGAGATGCAATCCGAAGAAGTTTCTCGTATGGCGAGGACACGTCCCACTTAGGCAATTTTCCATGGCATTTGTCGTGCTTTCCCTTCACCGATGATAGTCGCTGCAAGCTGGAAAAAGTTCCGCGGTATTGTGTACCTTGAGACCTCGAGCCAGATGTGTTCACTAGCAATCCTTCAGGGCTAGGCGCTATGCCCCGCAAGAGGCCACAGAACGCAGCTTTTACTGTCAACTAGGATTTACAAGTTCATAGGGATTTGTTGTAGTCCTTGCATCGTGGTTTCCATGAAGCCACGAGCACCTCCCAACTCAAGAGAAATCGGGCTGGCAATCTAGATTTGGGTATAGGCAGTTGTGAGATTTGCTCCAGGCAGTTTTTGCATGCAACGCCGCCTTTCACTCTTTTCGCCTGCAAAGTGTTAGGCAACAAGGCGTGACATGCTGTCTGCTTTGCATGGCACCTCTTCATGGCAAGCCGCCAAAGACTCGATTGGCGGCTGCAGCGGTAGCTGTCACATTTCTGGCAAACAGAGGTCAAGCTCCGCGAGTCCTTGTAAGAACTCTCCAGTGCTCAGCTTGGAGACCGGTGAGTCACACTGAGCTGGGTGCTTCTCAGGCTAAAGGGCAGTGTCAAACACAGAAGGAGGTTGCGCTGCTCATCGATGGAGATCACATCGGGCCCCAGTGGTTTCAGTCAGTGACATGGGCACTGCAGAACATGACCGGCCAAAGGCACCGAGTCACAGTCCACAGATGCCAAAACCTTCGTAATACGCCCCCAAGCTCACCCCTCTACCTGTCACAGTCACATACCTGCAAAAGATTGTCCTTAATGGCCTTGTACTTGGAGGCCAAAAGTGGCCCTCTGCTTCGGGGCCCCGCATCTGGCAAGCTCGTGGAAATCGCACTTGGCTCAGCATGGGCTTATCTTCCGAGCTGTTCAGCGGCAGAACACAACAAACGGCCCTGACCCCAACGATGCTGCAATAATCGACGCCGCCAACGCTCTTGTGGCGGCAAATCCTGACAGTTGCATCGCCATCGCATCCACAGACTCTGATTTTTTGGGTTATCATCTTCAGCTGCAGGAGCGTGGTGTAAGCTCAATGGCTTTGGTTCCTTACGCTAGTGACGAGAAGCGCTGCGCCCTTTCTGGCGTGCCAGCTTTGCGATTTCAAATTCCTTTAGGTTCTCCAAACGATTTCGCAGCGGCTTTTGAGGCAAGGTTTGGGCAGACCTACGATGAGGAAGCAGCACGACAAGTCTTCGACGAGGTAGGGCAAGCTCTCCAGGAACTGGGCTACCTGACACCGAAGCAACCTGCATTCCCAACTGTGAGGTCTCTGGCGACATTTTTCCATGCGAATCGAGTGCAAGATGTGCAGCTGTATCCGTGGTGCGTCGCAGCCTTCCTTGCAAGACCACTTCTGGAAGAGGCGATTCCAAATCCAGGAGATCTTTTCTTTTTTGAGGCGCGCAATGGCTTGGTATGTTATGCTGTTGCGACGTGCGTGCTAATCCAGCAAACCCCGAGCCGGTGTTGACGGATGGAACGTCTGTTGTTCAAAGCGTCCTGTTTGCTTTCAGCAGCCCGTGAAGACCAGTCATTGGCTTGAGTACTTCTTGGATGATGTGACATGCGATCAGTGTTAGTCCTAGGATCAATTTTGCAAGCTGGGGTCTCAGACTTGGAAAGGGCAACTGAAGCTTTTTCCATGGTAAGACACCAGCAGTTTCCTTTCAAGTGAGTCATTTGCAGATGCCTTGAAGGCAATGGAGGGGCGGAAACGGCCTGGCACGTCGCGCTGGTGCGTGTTGCGCGCAGCAGCTGGTGAGGAGCCTGCAGGTCATCGCCTGGCATTTGCTGTTCTCTCATGGCTCGGCTATGAGGTGGCTTTCATCATTTTTGTCTCTGATGACGGGTTCGATGCGGAATACATAGGTCAAGGAACTGCTTCTTCTGGAGTTTCGCCGTAGTTGTTGTTTGCAAATTCTTTTGGCAGGTCACAGGCTGACTGAGGGGCTGTTTTGGCTCTGATTCGCGGGGGTTGGCACCCGTACGCCCTTAAAAGAATAATCGAAGTAGGTCAAGAGGGCAAGGTCCATGCCGCTGGGAAGGCGTTTAATTGCATAGGGTTTGTAGGGTGCAACATGCCCGGATGGCTATTGGCCAAGCCCACGCCCTGAGCTTTCGTGGCCTTCTCAAGCATCTGAAATGTGATGTTAAAGCTTTGGTTCTCATACTGCGATGCACAAAAAAGGGAGAAGGATCAACCCGCAAGATTTCTCAGGACTCATAACTAGTTGTGTGCGCATGGCGAGCATCTGTGTGAAGTCAAGGCTTGGCTGCGTTTGCATTTCAGACTATGCACACAGGTGCAGAAAGACCAGCCTGCGGCTCTTTGGGAAGAACTGCGCGCTTTCTGGCGCCGAAATGGCAAGTCACTGCGGATCAACTTGAAGCGTGCGAGACAAATTGCGCCCATCACTCCGGACAACGAAAATGATTGCGAGGAGCCTTGCCTTCAGGATGTTAGAAGTTCTTGACCATGTGATGTGCACGGTTCATCAGGAGAGGCTACAATTTCTGGATGAGATCTTCAGGGACAATGCGGTCCGGCAGCAATGGCGCGCGCCTCCAGATGACCGAGATAGCCGACTCTGGTTCACGGCTCCAACATGCAGTTCTCTTATCAGGAATAACCCTCACTCTTTGATGGAGTCGAAACTCGGGGATCATGCAAACCCTTGCCTAGAAGGCGGTTCAGCCCTTGGAGATACTCGTAGGTGTGTGTGTGTGTGTGTTGCCTGTTCAAGGCTTACGAGACAAGGCTATTTGCGATCAGCAGATGCTCCACGCGCAGAGGCGGCATGCTTGGAAGCAGATCATGCTATGTGTCAACTCCAAGCTTGAAGAACATTACTGATTGAAGGTGATGTTGGCCATGTTGGCTTTGCTGCAAGATCGCGGGATTGAGATGCCCAAGCACTCCTACGTGCTTCGTCTGCACGTTGTCATTTTTCTGGGGCTGCAGGCTGTGAGCACGTGAAGTGGGCTGCTGTGTGAACTCTGAAAGCTGCATACAGTCAGGTGCGCGGCTAGTCGAGTACTTAGCATACTGAGGTTCTGACGCACTGCCTGGCACAAGAGGCGATCTTGCAAAGAAGCAATCCCCTCTCCAGAGGTTGAGGTGCTCCACCTCAGCATTCCGCGGTTTTGGCACAAACTGAGCCGGCCCTTCTTCTTGCGGACTTGTTGGTCTGGGTGCAAAGTTCACAGACTGCCAAGTTATGCCTGCCATCAAGGTGGGAATGGGTTGATCGCCTTGGTCACTGTGCGTAGTAGGGTATGCGTCACAGAGTCAGGGTCAGAATGATCCGTCAGGCCAAAGCGCATGCATGTCTCAGGGTACGCGACAAAACCACATTTGTGGACTGGATCCGTTTTCCATGCGTCATGGCTGAATGGTGCTAGCCACTCGTTTCCCACAGCGCCCTACTAGTACTCAGGCTCAAGGTCTGTAGCTCAGCACTTGATTGTTGAAGATCCGAATCTGCTCCAAGCATGGCAGCTGTTGAGGGCGAGTGGCTCATCAAGTTGGAGCGCGGCTGGAGTGCGTGGATGGTTGGAGAACAAAAGTTCCATGGACCTACAGACCAGCCTTTCCGCTACATGTTTGGCAAGACAGAGTTTCAGGTCGAGTTTCACAGCGAGACGGAGGGTACCTCCATGAATCTGTCCACGGGCAAGGCTCGCCCGCTGTGCTTCGTCCCGAAAGGTCAGGCGCCACCCATGGAAGAAGAAGGCGAAGAAGTCCAGCAGTCTCAGGCTCCGGCCGCTGACAGCTCAGCAGACAAGCCCATGCAGGCCACAAAGGCCGATAGCAATTTGCCGACATGCTACTACCTTGCAACCAGTGCCACCCAGTCGTATGAGGGAGAGTACCAATGGATGATTGAGCTGGAGAAGGGCTGGAGTGCATGGATGCCAGGGAACGAGCCCTTCGATGGCAACACGGATCAGACTTTGCGTTACACCCTTGGCAGGTATGACTTCGAATGCCATTTCGAGGATGAGAGCCACGGCACTCAGACTAACTTGACGACTGGCAAAGTGCGCAAGATCCAACGACTGCGAAAGGGAGAGTCAGCTCCAGCTTGGGAAGGTACAGGTATCAGAAGGCGGCCGGCGAACGGAACCGGTGCAGCAGATGTAGGGGTGGCCCCTGCAGAATCTGCAGCCATGGCTGCGCAAGCCCATCGAGCAGTCCGTCGCACTGCTGCTGGGTATCCTGCAGCTACTGCAGGTGCGCCAGTGAAGAGCGCGCAAAAGTTTGCCCTCCGTACATCCAAGCCAGCAGCAGCTGCAAGACCACAGGTGTCTGAAGCTGCTCATAAGGCCACGGCCGCTCCCAGTGCCCCGAGAACCACCGGACCACCCACGACCTCAGGCGGCAACGTCCCTCGCTTCATGCGGCCACTCAAGTCCAAAGCCTGAAAATTGCTAGGGCAGCAGCCATAATTACCTTGCTGTTTAGATTTCAAGACACAGAGAACTCGCTTGCTCAGGCACTTGCCCTGAGCAAGCGGAAGACGTGTCAAGAAGGAACTTGCACGTAAGTACCTGATGTTTGAAAACCGCAGCACTTGGACAATCGAACGATGTTCGAGCGCGTGCGACCTTGACGCAGAAAGCACAACGCTTTCTTGCTGTGGTGATCATTGTTACAGGTAGCGCTTCCTAGAAGCATAACGCTACCGACGTACCCCGAAAGACAGGTGGTAAACAAAGCTCTACGCAGTTCCTGTGGTTCCGTTGCTGATTGGATAGCCTACCATCAACAGCCTTTGCTTTCCACTCTTGAATCTGCAGGGAATCTAGACTCTAGACGCATGGTGACACGTGTTGCAGTGAGAGACTTGCTTTTGCTCCACATGACTGAGCCCATTTAGCTGTTTGTCTGTGCTTGTGATCACACGTGACATGACGTAGCCGGAACATCACTGGGACCTGGGAATGACATCACGTCGTAATCCCAATCTTGTGTAATCTTAAAGCATCTTCCAGCCATGGCTGCAAGCTGAGGACGGGTGGCTTTTGTTGGAAGGAAAGTTGTTTCACCACCGAATGCATACTGTGCAGGACTCTGTCAACAAAGAAAATGCCGATATAGGTGCAGCTTACAGAGCTCTCCTGGCAAATATCCTGGCACTTCAAGTCTGCATGCCAGTTTGCATTAAGCTTGGCTCCTGCATGTTCCTGCTAGCTGCCGACACCAGGAAGATGTGAATGCAGTCGAAACTCGGAAAGTCTGCTCATTGGCTGCCGTGCAGTTTGTGGTTCGAGGGGCTGCGATTAGACTTGGCATCAGCTATGGACCAGCTCCGCGTCTTCGTCCCAGCGGTGCCGCGCGGTGCGAGCACCCAGCCGGCATTGCCAGCAAAGCCGGTCCAGCCAGGAGTTTCCCAGCCGGGGCCTGCCCTACCTGGAGTTCCCCACCAGCCAGGGCTCCAGTCAAATATGCAGGCTGTGTTTGTGCAACGCTGCGTGCAGGGACAACTGCAACAACTTGCGCCTGTGATGTATGACCGCGTACCAGGGTCACCTCAAAAACCCAGATGGATGGAAGCTCCACTTGCTGGGCCTGGGAAAGAGGCCAAGCCTGCATCGCCCAGTCCAGTCAGGCCTTCTCCTGATACTATTGTCAAGCAAACCCATCCCGTTCACGCTGGACCAATTCCAGACTCAATGCGACCAAGCTCCAGCGCTTCTGCAGACACTGGCAGATTGAGCACATGCAGCGCACCTTTGACTGACAGCTTTGTCAAGGCAAGCTCGCCTGTGCCCACAGCCGAGGCAGTCAAGCCAAGCTGTAGTGAAGCAGTGTCAGATGACATTGCTCCTGGTGCTCCAAGCACTTGCAAGCCCTTGTTAGATGTGGAGTGCAAATCTTGGGCCACAAGCACTTTCAGTGCAGAATATGGTGCCAGGGACTTCAAGGACCCCGAGCCACTGCAAGAGGTGAAGGACACTCGCAGTCCATCCCCAGATGTAAGCAAGCCTGCTGCCAGACTTCTTGAGGTTCCCGGCCGAGATGGGAGAGCCACCAGTCCAAAGCAAGCCCTCACAGATGCATCCCGGTCCCCGAGTTGTCGGACAGTCGGTTCAGACACCAGCAGCATCCGGGATGATCTGTCTGGAGAAGAGGTGTACAGTCGGACCGCTTCCCCTGAGCCTACGCGCCAATCTGGCAAGCAGCAATTGGCCGAGCTACTCGAGCTCTGGAAAACAACTAGGCACGAGAGTGGCCCACTCTCCATAGAAGAGTGCGATTGCATCGAGAACATATTCTATGACACGATGAACCCTGACCGCGTCAAGATTGTGGAAATGCGTCGAGTCGTGCAGCCAGCTTTATTGCGACGGTTCTGCACAGAGGAGCAAGACTCAATGGAGCGACAGGCCCGGCAGCTGAAGACCCACAAGCAGTTCATGCTGCTGCATGGGACACGCTGGGAATATGCTCCTTTGATCGCTGAAAATGGGCTGGACCCATCCTGCGGTCATCTCACAAAGGGGAGCTGGCTGGGTGGCTTGGCTGTGAAGGCACACTCCTACGCTTCGAAGGGGCCCGGGCCTGAAGTGGAGGAGGATGACGGTCACAAAGCCCGACTGTTTGCTTTGTTTGTTGTCTCTTGCGTGCCAGACGTGAATGATGGAGATGATGAACGATCTTTTGGAGTTTGGCGCATGATGTCTGCACGTCGCATGTGCCCGGCCTACCAAGTCATTTATTCCGCCCCAGCAGATGTGGGACGTCACAAAAGGCCCCTGATAGAGCCGCGCGCGAACAAGGCTACCCTTTTGCGCAAGCAGAGTCATGATGGCACAGGCACAGAATCTGCAGGGCCCAGCTCCTTCAGGTGTCGGAGCGTGAGTCCACCCCCGCGAAGCCGCTCACCAAATCCAGATGCGTTCGCAGAGGTCACTGGCAGCTGGCCGCTCCCTGAGGGACGAGGCCTAGGAGCATGCACATCTCCTGCCCTCAAGGCCAGGATACATGTGAGCCATAATCTAAACTCCTTCAAGGAGTTAATGATACAGGGATTAAATAGGGGACTGCTACAGACTGTGGGGGGTATTCCGGGGACACTAGGAGCTTTGGTTATTGCGCATGTGAACTTGCGTGAACATCATTGGAGTTGTAGTCTTGCTACTTGTGCTTGCTGACAGGTGCACCAAGGGAGACCATCGACTACCAGTGAGTCGCCAATGAAATTACGCGTGCACCCCGAGCGCCCGGGTAACAGTGAGTCCCCGGCCAAAGCTCGCAGCCAAACAGAGCGGCCGTCGAACGGTGAGTCTACGGCGAAGCCTCGGAATCACCCTGATCGGCCTCAGAATGATTCCCCAAACAAGGGGCGCACTTCGAATGGCACCGCATCGCATGCTCCCAGCCCAGGTGTCCTGAAGCTTCACGAAGTGAATTCTTCAGGAGCCGGGAGCTCTCCAGCTCGGGATGGACGACCTGTCAACCTGGCGCGCACATCGCCCGCGCTGAAGGTGAAACAGGACGCCCGTTCCTCCAAGAGCAAAAAGGATGCGAAGGAGCTGAAGGATGAAAGCCGCGATGCAGGGAAGGATCGAAAGCCGCCAGTGGTAGCGGTGCAATGGGAAGTGCAGGGAGATGACGGTTGGATTCCTTTCAGGCCGGGCTGCAAGTTCAAGGATGACCCCGGGACGATCCAGCACATTTGCCATGGAAAGTTTTGGTATGCCCTCGTCTTTGATGAGGATGGCCTCACCGGCACGCAGTCCAACACCCATACTGGCAAAGTGCGGCAGCTCCGTCGTGTGGTACCAGCCGAAGCCAGCCCTGCTGATGATCCCAAGTCAGGAGACGCAAAAGTTCAGGAGAAGACAAGTACTCAGCCAGCACTCCCAGCCACTTGTCTGATTTGAATTTAGCCTGCTAGGTTAGGCCCTTGTCCTGACTCACATCAATCAGCTTGCGCTGACTGTTTCGCATTTCTTGAACCTTAGCCCGGTGTTAAAACTATTGTGTCAGCTTCACCGAGGTTGGGGGCTGGTACCCCAGCTTGCTGAATGGGAGCACAGCTGTCAAACAGGCTCCTGATGCAGTTCGCTGATTTATGTTTAGATTTTTGGTCCTTCCTCGGGATTTGATGGTCGATGAACAAACTACTGTTAGTGCGAGTACTATTTTCAAGCTCCAGCGTGACACAACATTCATTGGGGAAGGAGCCGCCTCCTTCGCATGACGGTTTTTCGGACAAAAGTCCGCCCAAGCCGTTTTTCTCGAAGGCTGATTGGCTAATGCCCTGAAGCTTCACATGTGTACAAGTTGACCATGTGTCCACACAAGCTTGGACATGCTTCTTCTCAATGTCGTGAATCAGGAAAGCTAGAGGCCGTTGCATGACGGATGCGCGGCCTGGCCCAATTGCTTACATGCCGCACGGGCTCAGCCAAACCGCCTCAAGCTTGTCGGTAAGACTCGCCGCCTGGCTTGACTGGACAAAAATCATTTGGCGAGTTTGTTGGGAAGCACCAGTTTGATACTTTATGCAAATAAGTGTGCTCAGTGTGAGGCTCAGACCTCTGTAGGAGGTGTAGGAATACAGGAGATGGCCGCCTCAGTGGCTGACTCAAAAGAGCAACAGCCTATGTTGGAGAGCGTGCCCACACCAAGCCGCAAACCGCTCCCTGTCCCTGCTGCATGCAATGCCAGGCGAGCAGATCGGCGCCATGTCACGGTGCCTGTTCAGGCGCTCTTGGGCACCAGCCCAAAGTGCACGATGGCTAGAAGCCCGCCCAGAGGTTCAATCAAAGCATGCCGGCCAACAAGCCCAAGCCCCTGTGCAAAGCTCTCCAGCACGGAGCGCAGACACAGCAACCCATCATTCGGGCTGTCCAGCGATTTATGCTCCCCTCTCAGTCCGCCCGTGCGTGCTGTGAAGACGCTGCGATTTCAGTCGTCAAGGTCACCATCCCCACCAATCTCCCGTGAGGCACCGGAATCGACCCTTGCAGGGCTGCCAAAACCGAAGGCAAGAGCGCGGACGCAAAGTGCACCGCGGCGCAGTGGCGACCCCTTCAATCTCTACCGCTTTGTGGACGCGCAGAGCGAGAATGGCACATTCGACCGGGCCCTGCGTGAAATACAAGCAGGCCGAAAATCCTCCTGCTGGATGTGGTTTGTCATTCCTTCGCCACCTTACATGAAGAACAATATTGAGCATGGGAGCAGCACAAACCGCAAGTACGCGATCAGGTCAGATCAGGAGGGCAAGGCTTATCTAAACTACGAGGCTGACGGTGTAGATTTGCGCAGCAACTACTTCGCTATTCTCTCTGCAGTTTGTCAGCATTTGATTGCTGGGAAAGCAGCTCGATCAGTGATTGGCAGTTTTGATGAGCCCAAGCTTGCGAGCTCCATCATCTTCTTTGAGCGGCTAACCCGCAATGAAGACAACGAGTTGAACGGTCTACTGCTGAAACTTGCCGGTCTCATGAACCTTCAGCTAGCCACGGGAAATTGACCTGAAATGCGCTCACAAGAGTTGAGCGCTTTCAACGGATTCGTAGCTGTTTTTCTGGTTCAATGCAGAGACAATCTCTGCAGGACCGACTTGCTTCAGCATCAGAGGGACATGTTCAAACGGCCACCTCCTGCGCACACACACACACACAAAAGCACAGCACATACACAGCTTGCTAGTTTGCTGCAGTTGTTTGTGCCTACATTTGAATCAACGTGAAGCCGCTGGGAGCTTGGCAGTCTATGCACAAGGTACAAAGTCGATTGTCCTTTCTTGTACTTTGGCAGGCGCATGCAGCAGCTGGGCGTCTACCAAGAGTCATCGCGGCTCACGGGCTCAGAAAAGACTGGCATAGAGGAGTGATGCTGCTAGCAAAAGTTTTCCACGACCTTGCTGCGTTTAGCTTGCATTTGAGCCATTTGGCTTGGAAAAGATGGTAAGATGCATGCCATGTTCAGAGGTCAGGTAAAGGCCTCCGCTTCCACTCTGTAGATTGATGATGCCCCACGTTATACTCGTAGTCATTTTAGGTCCTTCTCTCCAGGCTGTGTGAACCTTCAGACATGGGAGGCATTCATCTTTCCAGCAGCTTGGCAGAGGAGTTCTCAAGAGAGACCGAAAACACACTCATGAAGATGCCTCCACATGATTTGCTCGCGACGTTTGCTTGCCTGGATCTCAGTAAGCTGCACTTCGCAATGCTACCAGCGCTTTCTGCCTGATCTCCCCGGCCCGTTGCAGAGAAGCTTGAGGTTGGCCGGCCCCTGCTGGAGCTGCCGCCATGGAGAAAGGACATACGCAGTACTGGTCAGCCCTACATCAGATCCGAACGTCTCAGCAGACACAGTTCATTTTGTGTTCCTCCCATGCTGCATGCCCACGCATGTTCTGATAATCTTAGTGACCTCTGCTGGCACATTCATTGCCTGCATGCAGCTTCCAGGATATTGCACGAGATGCTGCAGCCTTTCCCTTAGTGAGCTAGGCAGCTCCATGTTCTGCGGTTTGTACTGCGCAGGAGGTTTTTTTTTTGTTATGTGCCATGCATTATTCAGGCTTTCTTGCCGCATCCCTTGAAGCTCGATGGCATAAAACTGGTCAAGAAGGCGCTGAGGGTGTAAAGTCTGGTAGTGTCTACACCAAAGAAGGGATGCCGTAGGCAGGCAGTCATGTGTTCCCGCATCATCTAAGAATGACAGAATTTGGAACTTTCGAGATACGGTCAGCTAATTGAATTGCATTCTGCATCGTGAATGAAGAATCCTACGGCGTAATTCTCTGAGTGTTGAGGGTGCTGAACGTCATCTATGAGCCGCGGTTCTTACACTGTGATGGAGGAGTCACAGCTTGAAGCGCAGGCTCGCTGGGCTGCTGTGACGGGTTTGCGGGACCCGTTCTTCTGGCAGTTAGCGGAGCGCTCAGATGCGCCCAGCAACTCATCAAGCGTGAAGACACTCCTTTTCTGAGTGCAGGGTTCAAGTATGCTTCTTTGCGTAGCAATCTTCTTGTCCCATTATGTCATCTTGCTGGCCGAGGTTCGCTTGCGGGCCCGAGCCATCGCTCCCGAGCTGCGCTTGAGGGAAGTTGCAGCAGGGCGACCCAGTTCCGTTTGCTGCGCATGTCTTCGCAAGCCTTACTAGTTGACATGGTCATTCTGAGCATGCTCCGAGGTTCTTCTGCAGAGCGCTGTTCGTGTTGCCCTCGTGGACGACGCCTTCGTCAGCGCCATGGGCCAGGGCCCATGACTATGCAGCGCGTGCGGGTACTTGACGATGAGCAGACAGCGCCCAAGAGGGCTCTAGACTTCCAGTTGCACTTCAAGTCAATCTGGGGGTCTCAGGGGCCATAGCCGAATGGCTCAGAGAGCAATAGGGCTTCGCTGACGTAAAGACTCTGCACGCAGTTTGTAAAAGCCAAAAGGCAATCGACGACTTTACTCTCTCACTTTACACAAAATCTAGCGGCTTCATGGTATGGACTGAAGGTCTGCGACAATGAATTTAGTCCCAAATTAGCGTGGCTAAGCTTGAATGCCAAGCATCGCATTTTTCATGCACAGCTTGGAACTGTCCCGCAGCCCGTCGCTTGGACGTGCTCATCTGCTGGAGCCGCGGTCTGCCACAACCTCAGTCCTGTAACGTCTACCAAAACTTAAGTAAGTAGGTCATCCACCCAATATCCAGCCGCTTCGCTGATTTGCTGTGTTTCCTCTTTTTTTGCCTCTGGTCTGCGGCTTCGCGTCGCTTGTCTAGACGTTCGGCTGCATCTCTGGCTTTTTGAGAGTCTAGTGCCTCCGGCTTAAGTGATTGGACAATTAGACAAAATATTGCTGTCACAATTCAAGAGGTTTCCGGAGATTGGTCCGGCGGCACGTGAGCGCGATGTTCCATGATCTCGGACGAGTTGTGCAGTCGTTTCGGTTCGGAACGCAGGTCACTAGGACAGGCCCATCATGGGGCGACGACGCGCTCTATGTTTGCTGGCTCTCTGGGGCTTGGCCAACGCAGTGGACTGCAAGGACAGCGAGCTCTTACGCATACCTGCTTCAACATATATATATATATTAATATGGTATACATATTCACATATATATATATATATGTATGGAAGATTGAGAGCCTGCCCTCAAAGCCATGAGCCCAATGCTGCCAGGGTCAGGCAGCCGGAGACAAGCTCTGGATGTGCCCGGACGTGGACCTCGTGCAGTGCCCTCTGTCTTTTGCTCGCACGGGCTTTGATCCAGGATTTGTGCAATGCAGCTTGGCCTCTCAGTCCTGCGGAGTTGTGAGGATGCATTATTCCCCACCCTGGCCTACGGGCTGATAGATTTTAGAAAGACACCTGACCCGGCTAAACATTTTGGAGTGCGGATAGCACTCCTAGTTAGTATTGCACATGCGTGGCTGGTTGGGAATCAGCTTATGGATAGACAAGTTTGTAGAGATTTGGCTTTGCAGCTGTGTATGCTCAGCTGAATCCAAGGAATTGTTTTTCCACCTGCGCCACGCTATGACCTTTCCGAGGGTTGAGGGTTAAGACATACTTGTATGCACGTGCAGTACCAGGCCCACCTATCCTCCTTGCAACGTTAGTAGCCGGGTGTCCCTGCCGCGCAAAACCGCAGACGGTCCCTACAATGTTCAGCTCAGCACGAGCATTTTCAGAGCACATGTTAGAGCGGGGATGCTCCAAGTAAGATAGCTGATTGTCAAGCAACATGCATGCTGCCAATCAGGTGGGGTGATCGGAAAGTACTGCATCTCTCTCGGCCCATTCTGCGAGCCTCGGGCATGAGACAACTCCAACATCCTGCCGGCCAGCCTGAGATCGGCTATCTCGCGTCATCCTGCGCCCCCTTTAGACTGGTGACGCCTCAGGATGACATCAAAAAGTCGCGAATCTCTGACGCAAGTGTTTGCTCAGCATGGAAGAGATCGAAATAGATGGGCCATGTTCTGCCAGGCCCAGCACTTCAGAGGCTCGGGCCTAGTGTGTTTGAGATACAAAGTGCAAGGCAAGAGCCAGCTGTAGGAATTTGACTGGACACTAGTTACGATCCACCATTGCATGAACTCGCAAGCACCCAAAGACTCTTCGGCATGGGCCCGAGCCAGGAGTTGACCATTTGTTGCAGCGCGTTGCTTCGGGTCGGGCTGGATGTCCGATCTCTGCTCTTCCAAGCGTTGACCTCAGACTTCCAATGCTTTGTGTACTGCGGCAGACTTGAGCCAAAGACCTCGTTCGTGAAACAGACGGGTTCTGAAGACATGCTGAGGACATGCTTCGCGTCATCGCCCGCGGCTTCGCTTGCCCAAGTGCATTTCAGGTCCAGCAGCCAGCTGCACTTGATGATGCGGCAGTAGGCTGTGTCTTCTTGCAGGGACGCCGCGAGACTCGAGTCGTTTTCCGTAGACTTTAGGCTCCGAAACTCGTTCTGTTCCAGATAGCCTGTGTTGTCGAAGCGAATGACTTACAGAACATGAGTTAGCCAACGCTCATCATCATTGGGTAATTGCTTGGCGACATTGGGTGCTCGGCTAATCGCGATGGCTTGCTGACGCTGCAGTCAACAAGGCCGACTTGGTGCCAAGCCAGCGAGCATCTCAGAAACAGTTGCCACGCAATTTCGTGGCAGGCACGTTTTCCAGTCGTTCCAACAAGATGGCCCATGACACCCGGCTGCAGATCTTGGTGCCACGGCCATGGCAAGATGTCTTCACACTAAATATCTGGAAATCATAAACTGTATAGCCTCTTCGCACCGCCTGTTCATGTCCTGACTGAATACCTCATCGAGGCTAGAAGAAACTTTTTCCGACTTTCTTCCCGTGGAGTGATCATCAACGAGCGCATGTTCGTGAAGGGATCAACCACGGTGGCCACTTGGTCTGAAGGTTGCAGTACTGCAGCATAGAGTGCTTTGTTTCACAGTAAGCAGCAATGTCTTTCGTGAACGTCAGCCTTGCAAGCAGCTCTCCAATTTGCCTGACGCCACTCCTTGCCATTCCTTTCTGGAAGGTGTTGATGCCCATGGTACATGTTGCAGCACGGAGCTTCTTCGACGCGACGCTCAGAAGCCCCCGCTTTCACCAGTTTGATGGTATCTACCATGAGGGCCCTCCGCCTGGTTGTACAGCTGCCGGACTTAAGACATGGTGAGTGCTAGCAAATGCTAGCAAGCAAGCATAAGCAAGCCAAGCAAGAGCTTCGCAGCAGACATTTAAGGACGATCCTTCTTATCCCACGTGGCGCTTCACGCCTTCGCTTCGTCACGCATCTCCCTCTGGGGCGTTCCTGGAGCTGTCCGAGGCCCAGAAATCAGAAACAGATCCGATTGCAAGGCTTTGCCCAGCTTTGCACATGCTGTTTGCCGCAGCTTCAATACCAGCACCTAGGCATGTCAACTTTGTTAAATAGACGCGGTAAACATCATCGTATCATGATGTTGAAGGACGATAAGGGAGAGGAAGATGTGGATTCCTACTACATCAGTACTACATCCCTCACAGCCTGCAGATATATATATATATGTGTACATTATGTAAAATTTTTTATGCTGCACATTATAGATTGTTACACATACAAGTCATTGGCAGGTGCTGGATGACCTGGTTTCGATTTCCACTCGCCGTGAGCAACAAAATTTGCGAGATTTTCAGATGGCAGCCTCTGGCTCTGCAGCCAGAACCTCTGCACCTTGGTACCTCTGGCAGTTCCGGTCCTAAAGCCATCTTTACAGCCCAAGCCCTTTTTGCGTGCCAGCATTGCATCACAGGAAACCACTTCACCACTCAGCATGGTAACTCAATCGGAGGCGTCCGGTTGGAGACAGTCCACGCTTCGAGTGCACGGACTCCACCAGCGTGGTGGAGACAGCTCTCTTCATGGCAAGCCTGCACCGCTACGATCCACGGGCTGATCGCTTGGTGGCTGGGCGTGACGAGACTAAGTTGGTTTGTGCCTTGCTGCCTGCTGCACGTCTTTGCAGAGGTCTCAGCGTTGATTCAAGCACCACCTGGGCGATATGTCGTTCCCTGTCGACAAGCTTTAGTCATGACTGATGACTCGGAATCTTGGAAGCTTGTTCGTAGCTTAGTCTACGCAAAACTTGACTGTATTGCTGCGCTGATTCTCCGCTTCATATTCAGCCCCAAAGAAGCCTTTCAGAGGGCGAACTCTTCTCACAGCAGTTTTTCTACTCTACGCTCTGCAGCGCCAGTGCAGGCATCCAGCTAAGAGCAAGCCCATGAAACTAACGGACATCCAAGGTCCCATGGGGTCTGGCTCACATGCACCTTGGCAGGTGTTCAGAGTTGCAGTGCAGAAATGGCGAAGCATAAAAATGCTGCCCAGCAAGTTGATGCGCGCTGCCAAGGCGGTACATTGAACAGAAGCTTCTGGCCAGCGGCGGCCACTTTACTGCAATTTGTTGTTCAGTGGTTCCACAGGTAAGAATGAATCCTGGCTGAGTTCTCTGCCTGGCGATGAGTTTAAGGCTTTGAAAGATCAAAAGAACCTGATCAAGAGCACATAGCCTGTGGTTGGGCGACAGCTGTCTGTGCACATGTGCGCCTTGGTCGGAATATGTCGGAATATTGCTAGCACAGAGAGTATGTGTGTCCTTGAGAAGGTGCTCTGTCTAGATTGCACGCGTGTGCATTACACTGTGTTCTCAAAGGCTGCTGGGGCTGAATAGATTGAAAACCTATGCAGCACTTCCAATGTGCCAGGATGATTTGGATCTGGTGGTGGTTTCTGCATGCCAGCGCGGACGCTTGGTTTGTTTGGCAGCACACCGGCTACATTGTCATCAAGATGCCACTTTATTGGCTGTGCCTTAGATGAATCTGCACCTGTGTTGTACAGTTCGTGATTTGTGATTGATGGATGCCAGGCAACTGGTTGTTCAGGCCCCGTGCGCGCAAAGATGCGCAAAACGTAAGCATTGGGAGGGCGTCTAGTCTAGCATTATGCTACATATGAAGTTATTAGGTCTTAATACGGTTGGTTTTTAGGTGAGTACGCGGAAGCGAAGGTGCCGTGCAACGCTGCGGATTGGAGACTCTGCCTTGGTCCATGACGAGCTGGAGCTGGATCAGGGACTAGCTAGTTGTGCTACCATCGATGCCAGCCTTCTACAACAGCGCGCTCGTGACAAGCTGGAAGCTTCGATGGCCAAAGATGCTAGCAATTTCGAGGGGAAAAAAGCGCAAATGCTGGTGCGATCCCTTGGTTGTCCTTCTTGGCGGCGTCTCTCAGCATTCGAATCCGAGTCCAAACTCTCAATGCAAATTGAAGAGTACGTGGTGTTTCGTCGGTGGGTGGAAGAGTGCCAGGCGGCCCTCCTGGCATCCTGCTTAGCGCAGCTGAGGCGTCCTGGACGACCTTCCTTACCTAAGCAAAATAGAAGTGACCTGGTGTACGCACTGCCTGGCTCTAGCGCTACAAACCTGCTTCTCCTCATTTGTCTGTGCTTGATCGCTAAAGTTCTCATCAGAACTTCTCATTGGACCACAGTCCCTTTAGGGGCAGGTTTTACAAAAGAGGGAGAGAGCGTAGTGCGACGAAACAGTTGTGCAGGCAAGCGGACGAGGTTTTGCTGGCAGGCTGGAATGTCTGTCTCATGTGATTGTGCTGAGCAGCTCAAGGAGATGACTTCCCCTAGCATCTCGAGCCAGCAACACAGATGATGTCGAACAAGCATCTAAATCTAGGTTCAAGATCAATTGGTATCAGCTGAGTTTCCTAGGTGCAGCAAGGCATGCCAGTAGAGCTAAGCCCGGGGGGTTGTGCTGTTGCTTGTTTCGATGCGAATACAGCAGCTCAGCCCCTGAATGTCGGGGAAGGCAGAGGGGAAGCCCAAGCAGCTGGTCAAAGTCGTGTCAGGCAATTTTCTTTTACAGCCAAATTTGTCGGCTAGGCTGAATGTCAGGCTACTCCTGTCGACAGACTAGGAGCCCTCAAGGAGATATTCGGCATTTGCACAAGCACATCGCACCTAGAAAGAACTAGAGCAAAGTGGCACAAGCACTTCTGAATCATGAGCTTACCAGCACCTTTGTGACTCAATACTTGTGATGCGCTTGTTGGGTGCAAAGTCTCGCAGCTGCAGCTTGGCAACTCCGAGCTAACTTCAATACAAAAGCTTGGATGTTGGTCTATGCTACGTGCAAACAAAGCAATTCATGTTGCGCCACATTGGTCCATGTCGCGGTGCTTTCAACCCTAGAACATGTTTAGCTTTTGTCCTTCATCAATCCGGGCTCCGTGACATGAGTGGTTGTTGCGGAAGTGCAAGTCCAGGCGCCGAAGGAGCCGTGCGGGTCTCTGCCAAGGCTGGCTGCTGCTTACAGCCTGTTGAGAACACGTCTTTTCCCAAAACTTTCAGCCTTCCTGCCAGGGCTGCCCAGGCCCACAGGCCGTTGTCCAATGCTGCATGGTGCTGCACGTTGGGGGCCCCTGCTTTGCCGAGAGGATGAGGGCCATGCGAAGATTACGCGGATTCGTTTCGATAAGTTTCCTGAGCCATGTACAGCTGTTTGAACGTATGATAGCTCTGTGATGCCATGTGATGGTCTGAGTGAAGGCCTCAGCCGCGCTGCTGCCTCAACACCGGCCAAAGGCGTGCAAAGGTTTACGGCAAGCATGCAAAACAAAGTGCAGAGCATGGCAGAGCTGAAGCCATTGCAAAAGCTCGTAATTCCCCGCAAGTGCACACTGTTTAAGGGGCTTGCGCACCATGTTTGAGTTAAGCTTTTCTGCTTTGCAGGCGCTTGAGGAAGTTCTGCTTGATGTCTTGGGTGGCTCGTGTGGGCCTTGACTGCTTCGATTGGAATCTGGTACCAGCTGGCATCTGGCAGCAACCTGCAATTCAAGTCCCGAGGAGCTCCCAAGCTTCTTTGACATGTCGGCAGTCAAGGGATCACAGATTTGACATGTCCCTGCCGGGTGAAGTGTTGCAGGTACATGTCTGACGGAAGTTTCCGCGTGCAGGCACACTCCGGGGAGTTGTATGGAGAATTGATCAGAACCGAATTCATCGGAATCGAGCTTGAGATCGACAGGCGTTTCAAACAACTTGCTGAGCAGTAGTTCGATTTGAAGAAAGCTTGTTGGAAGCTTGTGGGCAAGGAGGGTGGTGTTTCTTGGAGAGAAATGTTCAGAGTGTGCGTACCGCTTCAGCCAGCAATCAGTGGAGAGGTGTTGCAGCACAACACTGCGTCCAGGAGCTGCAGAAAAGCCTTTTGGCAATCCTTCAGTCAGAGTTCAAGTGGCAAGATGCTCAGGAGCCGTGCGCTTGTCATTGGTTCGACGGACACAATCAGATCCTTGAGTACCAAGAATTTGTTGGAGAGTTGCAAAGGCCGTAAAAGATAACCATCTTCAGGGGGTTGGGTGCGTATTCAAGATTATTCAAGCACTCCCATCTTCTAGCAGGAGTACTCCCACGCACTTCAAAAATCAGAAGCTTGAGAAACGTGCGTGAGTGGGCCTGTTTGTTCCAAACAAGATTTGTGACATCTTGCCTCTCATCTGAGTCTCATCGCGGGCACCAGCCTGGACCACAAAAAAAGGTCGCCTTTGAGGCTTATACATCAGCAGTGCGGCGCCTGCCAGCGCCTTTTAATGCTTAGCGATTCCTTGCCGGAGTTCCTGTTATGACTCCTCAAGGGCAAGTTGTAATGCCACGAAGCTTGAGGCAAAGGCATGCCTTTTTGAGAGTGCTGTCTATGAAGATGAGTGATTACAGAAGGCGACGTCTCTCCATCCAGCACTTGTCCCTATGATCAAGTACAGGACGCCAACCGTCTAAGAACGTGTCTACAATCAGGAGGCTGTTCCACGGTTTTTCAACTGATGGTTTGGGCAACCCTGCCCAGGTATCTATGAAATTGGGCTGAATATTAGGCTAGCACAGGCCCTCACTTGCGTTCGCACGCACCAAGGGAGGTAACTAAATGTGTGTTGACATGCCAAGAAGCCGTCCAAACATAATGCGCTGCAGGACCAGCCTTCCCCACTGCTTCGTTGTGCTGCTGAGCACTTGGCAGGCCTGGTCACATGTGAGGAGCCTGATGCCTGACAGAAATTTGACAAAAATCCTGAAGATCCTGTTTATGCAAGCGCTTATGCAGAAACCATCCTGGATCCTAGAAACAATGTTCCAGTAAAATCTTCTTCGGTTCATCGTCACCGGGCGTCAAAAGGCCGCAAGCGATATGTTTGTCTAGATGCAGCAGTCGCATCGATCCATGAAGGGGCTTTCAGCGTAGCAGAGAGCCCGGGTGCAGAGTCAAGATAACACAGGAAGCTTTTCCACATCCCACAGGCACCAAGAAGCCTGAGAGTCATGAGAGCAGAAGAGCTTACAAAACCCGACGGTCTTCCAGGACTTCCGGCTGCTGAACCTTGGACGCTTAGCCCTGCAGGCAGCTGCATGTTTTGGTCGATCATGAATACACTGGGACTGTCAACGCTCCACCTGTCATGGGACTCAGATGGATCCAGGAAACCGCCCTTGCAAGGTGTCTGGCAAAGGTATGTTTGAATGTGCTCATCAGGTATTTGTTCCACGTTTTTTTCGGCCAGGGGCCAGAGGTCCTGGTCTTGACAATCATTTGAGTGCTGGAGCCAGCCCTGCCTAAGCCTTCTGCTTGCAGCTTGGTGCTAATGATTACGATTACCTGCATCCCAGCGAGAGTAGACGAACCTTGTCAAGCAGGACTCCTTGCAATTGCGCAGACTTTATCACGCTGGGGCCCGAAGCCCGGAAGCTTCAGAGATCTGCTGGAAGTGATGCGGGACGAACTGTAGGTAATTGGCCGTAGGTTGCTTGAGAGGGTGGTCCCAGGTCATTCTTGTGGGCCTCTTGCTGAAACCGCTCCTCGACTACTTCATGCACTTGAACTGTCAGCCAAGCCTGTTTAGAAGGGGTTGCAGGCTGGCTGGCACTCACATATCAAACTGGGCGGCAGTGATGCTTTGTTCTTGGGTTGTTTGCTTGGATTGCATGCCTCTCGGTTCACATCGGTTCACAGCAGCCATCCCCGACGGTCCTTGCACTGTTCAACTTCGAAAGGCCAAAGTATCAAAGTGCTTGCTTACAGCAAATTCACAGATAACAATAAAGCTGGCCATAGTTGCAAGAGACAACGGCCGAACGGGCAGACCAGTATAATATGACATTCCAGGAAACTCACGAAACTAGCTTCGCCAGGAAGTTGCGATCCGCAGCAAGGCCCCACTCAGGCTCCGTCGACTTCAAGTTCTTGCTTGTTTCTCGAGCATCTGAAGAAATGTCTTCTAGTTCGACTCCAATATGCAGGGTAATGGGTAATGGCATGGGGACTGGAGCAATCGGCAACTTCTGAGAAATCTCCGACTTTTGATTGCCTTTGAGCTACATAGAGTGAGAAAGTGGAGTAGGGTGAAGGTAGAACATGTAGAACGAAGCTGACCTACAGGCAAAGGGTTGGAGCCAGCTGTGCTGCTGCGGTGCCTTGGTGCAGCCCTTCCCTTTGCTGACCGTGGGAGGCACTGGGCTGACAGGCTGAGCCCATCTATGCAGTTCTCACACATCTTCACAGCTCCGAAGGCGATCTGCCCAGCGGATCTTCAGGCATCTGCTGGAGAGGGCGGCGGCGCTTCGCGCAGGCTGTGATTGAACAGCACAAGAGCCACCCCAATTTACACTCAGTTTATGTGTTGTGCATGCTGTTTTGAACCATCACAATGATTTCAATGCGGGCCCTGACCTCTGAACCATTCTGAACCCTGGCTGTAGAACAGGAAGATTGCACGTCAGCAAGATTTTGGGAATGATGCCTAGCTAGGATCGTAACCAAAGCTATCAGCAGGCCAGCTGGTGGCTTTGGTGGAGCTTGCTGCGTTGTGGCAAGATTCAGGCGCTGGGTCTGCCCACATAAGTTATTGTAAGTTTCACAGGACAGGCCACCAGTTTGTCAACCTGTCTACTTTAGCCCACGCAGTTTTTGCTTGTAACGTGTATAACGCAGCGTCTTTCTTGGATTGCCGTACCTGGAGGCAAGCTCAAGGTCAGAATGTAGAGAGTCCTAGAGTCCTAGAGGTTGGCAGGGTAGGTCAGCCAAGCAAAGATGCATGTCAGGTGTGCTCAGATTAGATAAAGCTGGTAAACATGTAGGTGCTTGTGGCTCTGAAGGCATGGGTCAGGTGGGGAACGAAGACGACAATGAGGTGCGGTTTTGTCTCATAGACGCATGAGCCCCGCGTTTCTTGAGAGATGCAAGTTCTAAGCAGCAAGCCAAAGCAGCAACCCGCAGGCGCATGAGGAGAAGAAGAAGCAGATTTCAAGCCTCGGAGCCGAGCTGCCGCTTTGGCGGCACTCACTACTGACTATGCCGCTGCGCATCTCAGCATACGGAACTGCAACAGATGGAGCTGGTTGACGAGGGGTTTTCCTGTTCGTTCCACAAGCGGTATCTATGCTGACATCTCAAGACGGATTGAATATGGCAGTTACGAGGTATCGCCGTAGCCGCGAGCTGCCGCTGCGATCCATCCCTCGTTCATTGGCAGCCGCTCGGGCTGCACTTGCTGTAGCCAGACCTCGTGTTCTCTTGTGACAGAGTTGGCAACTGCCAGCGCAGCCGCGCGTGCTGGGGCTCCTCCTCTTCTAGAAGAGCTGGCAGAAGCTTGTGGCTTTGGATTTGAGCAACATGCCAGGCCTTGATACAGCTCGTGTTGGGTGCTCAGCTGCTACTCAAAATTTGGTGAGATTGGGGACTGCTTTGGAGTCACAAGCTTGCCCGCATGCGGAAATCAGAAATCAGGCCCGTGGGAAGCACGCATGATGACTGAGAGAAGCACTCCTGCGTCATGAAGGGATTAATACATGCGCTTCATAAAGGCAAGAAGACGCTTGGGCATTTGCTTCAACTCGCACCATGTCATGCAGAGCTAGACCAGCTAGACTCAGCTAGACATGGGCTCCCCGAGGCCGCCAGACTCTTGGGAGGCAGACTTCCTCCCTCTGCTGCGGCGCTGCACGGGACGGCTTGGCTATAGACTGGGCCAGGGCCTAAACGTCAGGCCTCAGTTGGCTGCACCAGCCTGGGCTTGCTCATCACAATGCATTCAAGCTGTGGTGGCAGGGCTTCTTAAGTCGGATGGCAAAGCCAATGCAAGGACAAGTCGCAAGCAACCGGATGCAATCCAACCATTTGGCACTATGTGAGGCGAGCTCCTGGAAGCGAACGCAACCGCCAGTCAACGCAGTGAGGAATTTGATGTGGACGCATTGGGGGAGGCAAGTTGTCTTTCCAAGTCTTTCTGTGACGGGTGTTTGCCACGCTTTCAGCAGGTGCTGTATGTCTGCGCTGCCGCGAGATACACAGATGACAGCTTCTTGGAAACCAGCATCAGCCTCGATATGATTGATTGCATACATGACATGACCCTCGAATAGACCATGAGCGGATGTTCTTTGATTTCGTCTGTGAATGTTGCATTGAAAAGAGCATCTGAAATCTAGAGCGTCACACAAGATACACTCAGGGCAACCAGCCTGACCAGCGGTTGATGGTACGTGTCCCTACTGTCCATAAGTAGTCAGGGGTTGAGCCTCAATAGTGATCTTCAACGAGTTAGGCAAGCGTTGGATTCTCCACGACAATGCGGTCGACCTGAAGGCCTGGTGCCACAAGTGTCTCGTGTCCACATGAAAGATGTGAAATTCGAGGCACCCTTACAGTTTACAAACGCGCATGAGAGGAGATGCGGCGCAGTGTGACGGCCATTCACCTGCTGCACTCCCTCTCGCTCCTGAAGGCAAGCCCAGGTAGAACTCTTCCTCTCATTTCACAGATGTCAGACGTAGTGGTACGGCTACGATAAAAGTTATGGCTGAGAGGGCTTTTGGGCTTGCCGCAAGAATCACACAAGTATCCCTTGCGGGCCCGCTCGCCGCGCAGAGACTTTTCGTGCAATGGACAGCAGTGCGTATGTGCCTTCTTCAGTTCTGAGCTGTACATTTGGGTCTAACGGCGTTCGGAAGAGACACAAATCCAAACATGGATCTGGACTCAACTGTAAAGGCCGCCAAGGGCGACCTGCTCCACAGACTGGTCGCGGAGGCACGTACCCAAATGCCTTCAAGTGCACAGAAGATGTCAGCTTCGGTCTGGATGATGTATGGCGTATTATCAAGCATTTTGATAGAGAGCTTATCATTGACTGACAGCCATTTGGACATAACTCACGTTTGGGGCCTCTGAGGGGGGATTTTGCCGTGCATGGTGCCGATCAAAGCTCTTACACCGATGGAAAGTTGCAAGCCTAGGGCCAATCTGAAACTAGCCAACTAGTCGATAGCAGATGCCGCTGCCTCCCACATGCAAGACCTTGTACTGCATCATTTGTCCTCCCTATCCAAGCTCGCGACAGGCACAAGGGCGACTCGAGATGTTCCGCGCATTTGAGGCCAGATATTGAAATGCTCCTATCACATAGGAAAAGTCAGGAGCTTGTCGAACATGTTTTGGATCTTTGCTTCAGTTCCTCAGGAGCGGCAGATGGCCGGAAAGTGTAGACAAGTTTGAGCTGGATAAACTGCTTTCGGCTTTTGCGGATTGCATGCCTCGTGCTGCTAGTCTATGTATGATCTCCCTCCAAGGTTCTTGGATTCCTCGACGCAGCAGCCATACTGCAGTCTGAGTACGGGAAGGCGCTGCAGCATGTATGAAAGTTTGGAGATATTTTCGTACATCAGCAAATCGTACCCAGACGCCGCCCTTCTTGAGAATGGCTAAGCGTAGAAGCTTATCCGAACAGTCCTCGCCATCGGCTTTGACGTTCGATGACATCGAGCAGGGTCCTCCTCCATCTGGTATTGGGGCTCAGATCTCAGTTCATGTGCATGCTGATACTTCTTGGCTCCGATGCAAAGTGATTGCTTCATACTTCTTCTAGATTCTAGAGCTCCACATGCACTGAACGGGCTTTCTTATCAATAAGGAGGAGGCCTTGCTCGCGGTCTTGATGCGGCTTTGTGTTCATGCCTCAGTCAGTAGGTCTGGGTGTGGAAAGAATCGGCTGGCAATGTCAAACAACAAGCGGATGCATGCGGAGAATGTGTTTGGATACGCAGTACGCTTCTGCCACTAGCCAGCAGGCTAGACTCCATCGAAGCCTTTGGCTGAGGCTTTACTTTCATCGCTGGATGATGAAGAGCTGCGCTTCGACTGCAAGAGACGTGCTACACCCTCCACTCCGTGATTCAGCTTGGCGCTGGCTGGCACAGGTTCACTTGCATGAACCTCGTGGGTTCCATGAGACTCCCAAATGGTCTGGAGCCGAGACGAAATTCCGACTGCTCTGCAGATGGGTCCGCCATTTGGAAGATGTGCTGGCGCCGCAGGATTCGAGCTGTCCAGGATACAGGACGAAGCGGCCAAGCGCGGTATGCTCCTGGAGGAAAAATGGTAGCTATTGCCGTGGTGCCTTAGATCTAGCCAAGTCGAACGGCATTGTGCCTGTGACTTCGTGGCTCAGATCATCAGCCATCGGGCAAAGTTCCCGAACTCAGGATCTTCAGTTTTCAGTTGGCTTTTGAGAGGCCTAATAACGCACAGAGGTCTCATGAACATGACGACATAATGTGTGTGAGTGTATCACAGTACGGCCTAGGATCTGTGCCGGTTCAAGTCCAACTCCGAAAAGCGCAAAGCAGCCACATGCTATGCTATAGACCCTTGCGCATGTAGCCATCCATGGCAGAATGCGAAGCTTGGAGCTGAAAACCTGTGCGACTGTGATACTCCGCAACTATAGAGCGTGGATGGGGGCCCAGCCTTGCCTTTTTATGTCGGTTTGCAGTCTATTACAATCTGCACATGTGGCATGCAACTTAAGATGGCTTACGCTTAGAGGAAAGGACTCATGATATTCATGTGATGACGGGCGGTGCATCCTTGCATGAGGCGCGTGTCGTGTGCCGCGTGCTGGGACCTAAGCCTAAGCTTGCCATGGACATGAGCTCTTGAAAGGCAACTTAGGCCATGTTTTTGCAAGAGGTCAATGCCCGTACTTGTCAAAGCTGACATGTAAGCGAGTGGCAGTTCGACGTGCAGTTAATGCGGTGCACCGTGAGGCCTGCTGGCGGCACTGCTTCGCCTCTGGAGGTTGTGAGAATCTGTGATTCAGAAGTGTAACTGGGGTATCTGTCTAGCTTTGTAAGACCTTGTACAACAAAGCACTCATCTTTAGAAATTTTAGTGGCTCGCTTGTAGTGGATTCTAGAAGGCTCTGGCATTGCATTGCCAGGACCGCGCTTCTGGCAGCTGCCTGTTGCATATGCGCAGTGCGGTCTCCTACACAACATCGAGTGAGGCTTGGCATCCGCGCATTGAGACACCTGAGGTCAAGATGTGCGCGTACTCGCGCTCAACGGCAAACAGCAGGCAGGAGAGCTGGGCAAGTTGCCGTCGTGGCACGCTGCTTGCGACTCTCGGTCCTGCTGCAAGCGCAGCTTCCATCAGGGCCGCTGCGCGCGCCGAGCCTGCAGCCACGACTGCACGACGAGGCTGATAATGCCACAAAGTTTGTCTACTCTGATGTTTCAGAGCAGTTCTCCCAGAGTTTCTTCATTTTGTTGGCTGTTGACAGCCGTTTCCACTACCTGCGCAGTTATAGCAGTCTTTACCCAACCCACAAGACACGTCTACATGACAGAAATCTTGAGCAGCAGGTCAGGAGCAGTTCCGTCACCTCCTATTGTGGCTTGCTTGCTTTGACTGAAAGGGGGCACCCCGCAAGTTTGCGGACCTGCAGCTCTCCGAAGCAACACAGACAGCGCTGTGCGGACCTTGGGGCTTAGCGATGTTCGAAGCTTGGAGGTGTACCGCAATGAAATGGACTTACAGATCAGAAGCCCCAAGCTTGGGCTCGCGGGTGCAAGGCGCGAGGGCTTTGGATACGAGGAGATGTCCGAAGTCCAGGCTCAGGCGCTGCCTTCACATGCAAGGGATTGAGATCTGATGGACTTGCTGCAATTGGTACTGGAAGCCGTATCCGCTTGGCATGCATAATGTTTGCTTTGGTTAGGCCGTCCAACGCAACATCTCTACCACTGGTTCCTCCCATAGTCTAAGCCGGGACATACACCTATCAGATCCCATCAAAACAAAGCTCTGCAAGCCTCCTCCATAAGTGACTAACAATGGGATTGGAATTGCAACCTCCTTTGTGCACCTGTAGGACGCAATGAGCTTCCGTTTTGCAAGAATCGAAAGACAAGATGCCGAAATCAATGGCTTGTAACAGCGCCGGGCGTCTACACCTTCTGGTGCACGGAGTATATGTCGGACCACAGTTTCGCAGCAATCCCTACCAACCCAAGATTGGCACTCTCGAGAAGCCAGTGCCAAAGCAGCTTCAAGAGCTACGACCCAGAGTGTTGTATTCTGCCACATGCGCGACATACTTCATTACATACCTCCACCTGCACTTTGGCACAAGCCTCTAGCAGCTGGGGTGAAACAAACTTCAGTCGGAAACCTTTTTTTTGTGAGGCTGTGCGTAGTTCTCTGCTTTGAAAAAGCGAGGCAGGTCAGCTTTTGCCTGACAGCCTTGTGATTACACGAGGCTAGCCATGTTTCACGCAGAATCCAGGCAGCATATGAGCAGTAGTCCAAGCTCCTTAAAGGGGGTTATATAGGGGAGCATTGTAGGGGATACTAAGGCGGACACCAGGAGTTTTGGACTAGAGCTCATATTTGGCGCCAGGTATTGTAAGTCATGGCCGGCCAAGTGTAGTCACGAGGGTGTTGGCCGAACCCTCACAAGACAAGGTGGCAGCTCCATGCAGCTCCCGGGCAAGCCGTTTTGTAGAGGTACTAGCCTACCGTTTCATGCGAGATATTGGAGGTCTGGGCGCCACCCTCGTTTCCTAGACCTAAGTCCATAATATTGAAGCTGGAGGAGAAGCGTCGCCTGGAAATTGAAAGGGATGTTTATCGTCATTAATCGTCAACCCTCCATGCATGCACGGAGAGGTGTTACCAACAGCTTTGGCCAAGAATTCCGATCTTGTCGTCCGAGCGTGCTTGTCTCAGTGGTAGTATTTAGGCTCGGCCAGGCTGCCTGCTGGTTTGCACAAACTTAGGCATACCGGCACTGGCAAGACTCTTGCCTTCCTCATACCAGCGGTGGAGGCCAATCGTGCTGGAAGTAAAGCACGTTAAGCAACTAGGGGAACTCTGAGGCTCGCAGTTGAGTGGGTGATCAGAAGGCAGAGACTGTAAGTAGTGCTGCGACACTTTGAAAAGGCAAAGATCAGCAGACAAGATTGGGAGAATCCAAGAGTAGCACGAGACGAGTGAGCCTAGTGGAAAGCAAATCAAGAGCCCGTTTTGCCTTCCAGAAGCTGGCCGCCGAACCTGCCGGGCAGGGTGCAGGAGACCCAAGCAGGGCTGGTCCATGCATTTAGGATCCTTGAAGCTTTCAAGGCAGCCTTCGACTACCAGGTTGCAGCTAGTGGTAGGGGTGTGCACTGCACTCAGGGAGCAACATGCCACGGTGAGTGATAGAAGTTGGATATAAGTCACCATGACAGATTACGCATTGCAGCGCAGATGTCGATCATATGGAACCCCATCATAAACCTCGTCCTGTCCAGGATCGGAAGGGATACTTGGAAATTTTCCACCATTGTCCCCCGTGAATAATGGGTCTCATAGGTCTCGGAAGGGGGGTCACTGTGCGTTTGTCCTATTCTTCTTTGGTTCCAGGCGATTCAAGGCATTTTTCTCGGACACTGCGGGTCCGTTCAGAAATAGGTCTGGGCGGGGCTGTTGCAAGGTGTGGGAGTTGATGATGACAGGTTGCAAGCGCAGATGTTGTCAATGCAGTTCTGTGCATGTGCCCATCAGCAAAAGAGTCCTGGAGATCTTCAAGACAGTGGTTCAACGCTCCGGAACACATAATTTTGGTGAAATAGGTCTAGACCTAGTTTTAAGGGCCCCTCCCCCCCAGCCCCCACACTCCTTAGTGTGAGAATCTTGGAATTCTGGAAAAGGCTGTGATACATCATGATACATCCACTTGCAAACAAGTACCCAATCAGAGGTTGCGATCCTGGTGGTATCTCCCACGCGAGAGCTGGCGTTGCAGATTGGACAAGAGGCCCTTTGGGATCGATTTAGGCAATCCGCTCCGAATCAGGCTTAGTTGGATGCGCTGTTGCTGTTTAGACAAAATTGGATTTCTGGTAGATGTCACTTCAGCATCCCTTACCTGCTGACTGCATTTCAAGCCGCAGTTTCTTCAAGTTGCTGGTGCCTGTCAGGGTTTCACCAAACAGGGTCCTGTAGCATACCTGCAGAGTGTGTTCGGGGTTTGCCTCAGGCTGAGACCCTCCTGTCGATACACGACATATCGCTGATGAGCATGATCGGCGGGACCAGCACAAGGCATGACCAGGCAGGCCCCAGCCTTCATCCGGCACTCCTCCTGAAGACGAGAAGTTGATAGGTGGCTTTGCGTCGGATCAAGCCTCGCGTCCTAGTCTGGAAGCTCGGCTTGTTCCATTGTTCCACCGTTTCTGGAGGCTTATGCACGGAGATGGAGACAGTGGCTGTGGCAGACCGAGGTGTCAACACCCGGGCGCCTCCTTGAACACCTGGAAAGGACGCTGTGCGCGTGTTTTAGAACAACCTTCGACGCAGTACCAAAAGGAATTGGCAGCCTTGGCCTTGGCAGGACATACCTCTTTGCCACCCTGGTCCAAAACCTGCAAACCTTGGTCCCGAACCTACCTAGCGTCATGGAGTGCTTCTCTAAAGCTATGTTTTGAAACAGATGCCTCTGCACAAGGCGTTGAGAAGCCCGAAAATGAAAACCTTCTGGCCCAGGTGCTCGATGAGGCAGACCGGCTTTTGAGTTTGGGCTTCCTGCCAGAGGCCAGGCTTAGGAGCCAGAATAGCTACACTATTTCAGTCACAAAAGAATGGAGAATCACATGTCCAATTACATGGAGGCTACAAAGTATTTTGCCTGTTTGCCTCCAAGCAGAGGCGCGGTCATCATTGTCATGTTCTATCCGCTGCACTTAGGTGAAGGAGATCGTGTCGTACCTTCCCACGCGGCACATTGCTTAGCTGTGGCAAGCCTGTGGAACCTGAAGCAAAACTGCCACAAAGGCGCCGCACAATGCTCTTTTCTGCAACAATGCCAGAAAGCGTCTTGCCCCTGGAGCCACCACGTGCATGTCTTGCCTGCGGGATTGGAGAATTAATTAGCTGAGGTCATGGACGTCGTTTCAAAGGCGTGCCGCGGAAACTACCGCTACATAGACTGCGTGGGGCAGGAGTCTTTGCATTTGCATGACACTACTGCTGTTGTGGCTAGAAGGAGAAATGTGGCCCGCTGACCGGCTATGTCTGGGTTACACGCGCATGTGCTAGCCAGAGGAGTCGGAGTCAACTGCCAGCATGGTGGAGCAGTCCTATGTAGTGCTGAACGGGTTGGGATCCCTAGTCACAGCCGGATGCTCCACTCAAGTCGCAAGAGTCCGCCAGAATAACTCCTCGGAATACCTCGGAATATCATTCTAGGCACCAGTGCTTGGCAGCGCTGTACAATCTCATCATGAATGAGATGGCCTCAGATAGGTCGGGGTCGAGCAATCCCTGAACTTTGCATATCTTTGCATGCTGATTCAAGACTCAGAGCAGGTATGGCTACAAGATCTTGGTCTTCTTCGCCACAGCAGCTGGCCTCACTTAGTTGGATTTAGGTGTGCCCTAGCATTCTGAGTCCAGTCTGCATCCGCTCTTTTCAGCATGCTATGATAGTGCAGAGGCAAGAATGACGACTTTTATGGCACAGCAGCAAGCTTGGACAGTAAGATGTTGCGTTTGGCAACCAGGGCAAATGGAGCTGCTTACACTGAAATGCTGCGTAGTTGAAATGAGGTTCTTCCGTGAGCAGCTCCGAATGGGCGTGTACGAGATTCATAGACGGCGTGATGCCTGAGGCTCAGATTTCTTGCAGCATGAGCACTGCAGGCAGAGCCACATCTTGCTCAGGCTGACGCGCGGATTTCGACGCAAGAGCGCTTCAAGGCATCAGAGCTCGACAACGCATCCACTTTGGCTTCAGTGCTTGGCTTCCTTGCCTGCTTTGCTTGTCTCCAGGAAGCGCAATCTGGCATCCTCTTCTCCTCCGATGCGGCAGCCCTGGAGTTAGCCCAATACTTGCAGACGCCAGGCATCTTCAAAGGCTGAAGGATCTCATCACCAGCTAGCAGACCACAGCACCTGAACCCCACTCCACCCTGCCCCTGCCACGCCTCCGAACCCACGCGACCACAACTACCAACACCGGCAGCAGCCTACCCTCGCTTCCAGATCAGCTGCTGCTGCTGCCCACTCATCATCCTCCTCCGCTTACTTTTACTCCTTCTGCTGATCCTGCCTCTTGTCCTGCTGCGATGACAGCGACCATGATCGCAAAAGCTAGCTCTCTTGGAGCTTGCAGTAGTTCTCGTTGACGGCTTTGCTAGGTCGGCGAAAATGTCGTTAACTTCTTCATGCAAGGGGGGGCTCCGCCACCCTTAAAGATTGAATCCATCAATAACAAGCCCCCCCTCCTTCCCCCTTCCGAAAGCTCTTGCTCCAGACCTCAGTTCTATAGCTGCATGGCTTCTTCTCTACTGCTGCCTCTAACTTTCATGGCCGTCTTCTCAAGTTTCTTTGAACGAGCTAATGCGATGAGCTTCGTGTGGACCATATCGTCTTTTTGTTTATGTGCGCTGCAGGTCTCCGCTCGCGGCATGGATTATCCCAACGTGACTCTTGCATGGGCCTGAGGCGTTCCAGAGCTAGTGCCAGCAACGCACTCGCCACGGGTTGCATTGAAGTAAATGGGATCGACAGACGAGAGAATTCCAATATTTAGCTGCTGAGCACAGTGCAGAAAGGTGCTGCAGTTCGGAGCCCCGCCAACCCGCGAGATGCACCCTCTTCCTGGTAGACAGCCGCAAAGTAAGTAGCCCTGCGCCGAGCTGCAGAGGTACATTCACCGAGTGGGTCGCACAGCGCGTGCGGGCAAAGCTGGCCAGGCTGCCAGCGTCCTCAGACTACCAGGGTAAGGGTATCAGTGAACGGTATTTCATTTTTCGCCGTCGCATGGCACGGCCATGGCGTGTCAAATCGTCTTTTGGACCAGCTGCGCTGCAAGGTCCTCATACTCGGAGAGCTTGAAAGGTCCTTCTTGACCGTTGTAGAGGCAATGGCGACAGTACATACTTGGTGCTGCGTCAGTGACTTCCAGACAGCTCACAGGATTTGCCCATCCGGCAGCATCCTATGGCCGAAGACTTGAAACGTGTCAACGAGCTGCCTTGGACTTGGGGCTCCGAAGCCGAGATGCGCCTGCTTAGGGCTGATATTAGTAAACAGATGAGCTTTCTAGCATCTCCCTCCTGTGCGAGGTTGATCAAGGCGCGCGGCTTTGTGGCGTTGTTGTGTTTGGGTGTTGCAGCTGCGCCGCTCACCGTGAGCGCAATGTCTTGCTGGCACCGGGTAACGCTGTTTGCAGGCTACGACCTCTTGGCTTGCTTCCGCCCCACTGCGTGCAGCGGCCAGCGCAGCTTTCGCCTCGCTGCTGGTCCACTACAAGGTGAGGATGAAGAGGTGAACGCTTGCTGAAGCACGAGCAATGTTTAAGTTCAGAAAGGCATCCTGCCTTCTTGGGTCAGCAAGGCTACCCATCGTGTCCTGCACATGGAGGATGATGCTGTCATTCAGGCACCGGAAAGCTGTGCGCCGTAGACTGCAAGCAAGTCTGAGTAGACAAAGTTTCAAGGACACAATTGAGGGACATCTAGAGCCACTAGAGCCTCCCAAACCTTTGAGCGATGGATTTATTGCTGGAATCAGCACAACTGTCTTAGAGAAATCGAATCATTTGAAGGCAGCAAGTGATTTGCTGCTTGGTCCTGCCCTGAGATGTCTGCAGAGACGCCTGCAAAATTTTAAAGAGAGATTTCAAGTCTGGGAAGGCTGTGGGCTGGTCGATCAGCCTGTCATTTCACGGCGCTTGGGTGTTATGCCGCGGACACAGCTGGCCAAAGGTTTGCACCATCAAGCACTTGCAGAAAGGCAACGCATTTGCGCAAGGCGTGTACTGAACCGAAAGGAAGTCCCCCAAATCGCGGCCCACCCCTTTTTTCGACGTCTCCCTCCACTCCTCACGCTGCAAACGCTATTCCAAGCTGCAACCAGCCTAGGCTGGGCCTGGAGAAGAATCCCTTGATCCAGTGCGCGCGACGTATCGGAGAGCAAGATGACGTACTGCAGGCCTTTGCTGAAAGCCTTTGTTTTGCCGCTGTTTCGTTGGACCGCACTCTTGTGGATGCGTGTCCAGCTTGCTGGCAGTACTGACCAGGAGCAAGAACCTCCGGGAGCAGCAGGTCCATGGCGAGGTTGAAAAGTTGAAGTTGGGATTCATTGAATTGAATTGGCCAACGAGCACCTGTCCCTCCTTGAATATTGCATAGCTTACAACCTCTGGTTGGTTAGCGTTCATGGTGGCTCAATCAGATGCACCCTGTGAGACATGAGCTTAGCGGTTGGAAGAGGTGTTCCGCACAACGTCACTTCTCATCACATCCAGCACGACAAGATGGAATTCTCAACGCTATGGAATTCCCATGCGTGAAAGCAGGGCCCAAGTCAGACTGTCAGACAAGATTCGTTAGCAACCATAGTTGCACACACCACGATCTGATAGCGATGCCGATGCTAATAGAAGAGCTGGACGAGGAATGCATCGTTGCAACATTTAGCTTGGGGAGTGACAAGCGAGTAACTATGTACGCGGGAGAGCAGACAGCCGGTCAAGCCGGAGATCGAGGCTGGTCCAGAGCCTGAGCGAGTCTGTGTGAGAAGTAGAGGGTAGGAGGGGAGGAAGCAGCAAGGAAAGGACGGAAGGAAAGAAGGAGAGAAAGAAGGGAAAAAGAGAAGGTGCGAGCAAGTGTTAAAAAACGCGAGATGTCGGAAAGGGGCATGCAGATCTGTCAGACTTTAGAGTCAAGCGTGCCGAAGAGTATGCGGCCGAGTCAGGAGCCGACAGGGAGGAGTTACACTTTCCATCACCTTCCCGATGCAAAGCCTGGGGCTTGGAAGCATCAGTAGTTGAGCCCGTGCTGATACTGTATGCGACATGACTTTGGCTCAGGTTTAGTTCCTTTGGCTCTCCAGAGATACAGCCCTTCTTTGACAAATGGGGCTTCGGACCTGACATGGTCACTGACCTGGGGCAGGGTGCATGTCAAGAGGCACTCTGGTCATTGCCTGTGCCATCGCAAATCCTAAGGCCATGTGCACTTTCCGAGTGGAGCAGAAGGCCTGAGCAAACGGTCAATCTTACCATCTAAGTCGGTTCCCACAACATCCCATGTGAAGACTGCTACTGCGCTCGAAGTCGATGAGGTCACAAGCGAAACATTCCAGGACATGTTGGACGCCTTCTTCAAAGACAGGCCCCTTTTTTGACCTCAGCTGGGCTGGCACTGTGATTCAATGTAATAATTGAAAGGGACTCGTATGGTGTGTCCACATGGTATGGTAGGTCAGTAGAAGCATGTGAAGACCGGAGCTTCTCTCGCAGGGAGGTGCTCTCCGTTCTGCAGGCGACAACTGGCATCCGCGTGTGTGATGCTGAGATTGAAAAGATATCCCGTTTGACCTTGGTGGTGACACTGCCTTGTTGAACGGAACCGTGCCGGCAAAGCTGGACTGCCACACATTGCCACACCCCGATCCTGGGAAGTGAACTGTGAGGGGAGAGGAGCAAGGACCCGTAATGACCCGCACACATGCACGAAGTATGCACGAAGTATGCTAGAAAGCAAGACAGAAGCATCCTGGCAAACCTGGCACTGCAAGGCTGAGCCCACCGAAAGTCGCCGTCAGATGGCAGCCGATGAGTACAAAGGTGATTCTTGGGGTGGCGGGAAGCTAGCAGAAATTCGCACGAGCAGGTCGTCAGCATGTCCTTCTTCAACAAGCTCGAAGAAGCCGGATGTATAAGTAGCTCAGGTGACGCGTCAGCATGATGGATTCGCTGTAGAGTCAATCCCCCTTGCACGCGGAGTGCAGAGATAACTTCATGATAATATGCACGGAGGTCACATTCGCGGCCGCTTAGAGGAAGATTGGGAGGACGTGCCGATTGCCTTGCCCCAAGGATCCCCAAGGTATTGCCGTTTAGTTTGTTGAGTTTTTGAGCTAAATCGCAAAGCAGCAGGTGAGGTAGCCACAGCTTCATTCATTTGCATGCAGTGGTCCTGACATGTCCTGACTAGCTTGAGACTTGTTGTAATTTACGCGCTCGGCGCGTCTGTAAATTGTAGTGCTCGCTGTCGTGTCCACTTCAGTTGCCTTGCCAGCTGTACGTCCAGTATGCCAGGACAGGTTCTTAACATGACTCCTAAATATTCCTAGCAACATCGCAACATCAAGAATGTTTTCGACGACCCAGAGCAGTCTGAGCACAGCCAAACCAACTCCTGTTCGTGTGATTCCTCGAAACGGCAAGAGACCAGATCCAAGCCAATTGGTACAGAAGTTGACGAGCAGGGTTATGAAAGTGCAGCATTTTCAAGGATGCCCAGTCCAGGGCTCTTGTTTGGGATCTGCTTGTCAAGTCTTGGAAGCAATGCCCAGGTGAACCTCATCAGAGAGGCCAGCCACAGGGTTGCCATCAGGTTGCCACTCAAATTGCGCAGCGCAAACATATTGCCACCACCACAAATCATGCAGCAGAGTTGGATTGTACAAGGATCATCAGGCTACACCTGTAGAACTTGCAGCAATTGAACGTACCGCGAGGCTATATTAGTGGACGAGAGTGAGCTCTATGATACATTCTCGGAGCAAGACAGAAGAGAGCTCTCGGCTTGGCTTCAGTTGCATCACATCTTGCATGCTCAAACTTGGGACGTCTAAGGTTCTTGTTAAGAATTTTCCAACACCTTGTGTTTGGCGGTGCCTCCAACCAGCCCGAGTCCTAGCATCTTCCAGAGAGACGGCAGCAGAATGGCAAGTGGCTGAACAGGTATGAGGATCACATAGAGGACACAGCTGCTGAAGTGGATTAGGTATGACGAGGCCCTGGCAATTGGAAACCTTTTGGCAGCGTCGAAGTGTTCATCGTCGGCAACAGCACTATACAGCTGCATACATCTACTTTACAGCTTGCTTGGCAGTTCAACCTCGCAGGACTATTTCACAGCGACCAAGGCTGTGTACAAGGACGGACCAGAGAGGACCGCAGCAAACACTCAACCAGCACAGCTGTGAGGATCTGCTATCCGTCCGCCGCAGCGACACTGGAGACGTCGAGGCGTACTGCTGCGCTATTCGTTTCTAGATCTTTGTTTGCTGGAACTCAGCATTGAGCTGTGATTGCAGTGCGTGCCAGACTGGCAGGTGCTCTCGACGATCGGCTCCATCACCTCTCTTGGAGAGGGAGGCTTCCTTTTTCCGAAGGACCACACGTAGAAGAGATGAAGTCCTTGACTTGTGCCAGTGTTGAAATACTCGGGAAGTGCCCAGGAGAGTCTCCTGAACTTCTGCTACATCATCCACGATCCTGCCGGGTTCTGAGCATTGTATCAGTGGCAGCATGTCTCAAGTCAAGGGAACCATCCACAGGCACATTGAAGGGATCGCAAACACGGCAAACAGAGCCATGACAGGTCAGAGAACAAGGCGTGACTGATTCTTTAGGTTTTACATGTTGTGCTGAATCCCAGCAGACCTTTCAACAGGCAGGCCCAAAGCTAAATCCTCAATTGAGAGAACCTCCGAGTTATCGCAGATTCCCACCGAAGTGTCATGGGCCATGTGGAGTCGAGCTTACATTATTTCATGTGTTTACTTTCATCCTCCAGAAGTCTCTCGGGGATGAGGCAACCCGGCCCCGGATCTTTGAAATCTCGACAGAACGCTGAGCACATTAGACGGCCTTGCTATTTGAATCTCTATAATAGATGAGTTGACCAAAGTTAGTGCATAGTTCTTCCCCAAAACTTGCAGCGCTTTTACAGCAGGGCCGGCAGCAGGGACAAACGCACGAGCATTCGCACAGACATGCTTCGTTTGCTGTAATTGACTTGGAAGATGTCGAGCACTGACCGAGTCAAGTGAATAGGGCAGCGGGCATGCGGCTTGCTGCATGTGAACAGCCTGAAACCTTCCATAGCCTTTGCTCAAATGCCGATGACTGGATTGCAGAAAGTTCAGGGACTCAAGGCATGCCAATTGCACAGCTGCTGTTGTGATGTTCGAGGTCGTGCGCCACGTGAAAGTCTGGTGACCCACCTTTCCAGCGCAGATAGCTTTGCAAGTTCTCAGCTTGCCGTCAGAAAGCATGTGCGGACTGATCCAGGTACTTTGGGTATCGGCCATTGTGGTAAGCATTGAGCCTGCTAGGATGCTTTGCGACTTGCATGTGTACAGTGCGTGCCAAGAAGAATTTGTGTAGCTCGTCAGGCAAAGCCTGCAAAGACGACCATGGCCCATGCTCGCGCGAAAACAAGGATTGAATAAGCTTGAATTGCTTTGCTTGCTGTCTGTCGCATCTGGTGGGCCAATTACATACTTAAGAGCCAAGCATTCATAGTAGTAATGCAAAAAAGCTGCGGTAGTGATACAAAAGCTGCAGCACTAACAATACGACGAAACAGTTGCAAGAACATATCCCCCTGGCAGAACATGCGTGCGTGCTTGTGAGGAAGATTGCTTGTGAGGAACGTGTGAGCTTCAACACAATAGTTGCACTGGGCCCCTGACATAACTAAAATGACGCCATTTACGAGACCAACGCGCTAAGTAAAAGTCACGACAGCTAGCTCTCTTGGAGCTTGCTGTAGTTCTCCTTTACAAATTGTCTAGCGGCTGTAGATCAAGTTTTTAGGGCTTCATCACTTGTTGAGGTGCGCGGGGGAAGTCCACCTTCTCATTGATTTTATTAATCAAAGGCTGCAGGCTATCCTCTGAAGAAAATCAAAAGAGGAAGTCGATATCTCAATCTTGCGCCTATATAGATCTTTCTCCATTTTCTATGACTGCTTAGAGGCATTATAGTGCTGTTCGCAGATATAGAATTCCGAATGATCCCTTATATGACAAAAATGATCCAATCGTAATAGGAAAGATTCAAAAGAACTAGTGCTAGATGAAAATACGGAAACCCTAAGGATTTCTTTGAAGACAAAAATTTCAATTTTGGGAAATAAGGATTTCAAAATTAGAAATATTAAATATTCATACGTAGAATCTTATATTCGAGAAATTAGATATTAACATATACATCAATTTCTAATATAGAAAGAAATTAATTTCATGATCGGAATGTAAATATAATAGGATATGATTCATTTGGCAAGAGATATATTTGCGCATATATTATGAAAATATATTTCGTATTGATAGTATATAATTTTTATTGAATTTGATTCAAAAGGAAAAGATCGTTGGATTTGAATTTATTGATTTTGAATTATAGAAATTCTAAGGTCTTGAATTCATAGATACGTATAATTGAGATTGATTATTTTCTTATCGTAAAATCTTCGGCGTAGATATTTACACTACTTTGATTGATTATTGATGAGATTATTTATATTTCTTATTTCGCACGAATAGAAGTATTTATTCATAGAATTGCGACTATAGATTGAGGAAAAAATTAAAGGGCGAGAAATATATTTGGAAGCAAAACCGCTAAAAATCGAATCTTTTTTAATTTATCTTTCAAATAAAAATGATGATTCTTCAAATTTTTTCGTTTATTGGGATTAGGTATGAAATTGGATTTTGAAAAATATATGTTTGCATAATTTTTTTAATTTAGATAATTTGAATTTCATATTTTTATAATGATTTTGAATTTTCTAGATTGATTCTCCGAATTTCTGATTCTTGAGAGGATATTATAAGAGATATATGATGAAGGTGATAAAGAAATTCTATATTCAAATATAATAGAAATCTTATCAAATTTTTTTAAGATATTCGGAATTCACGAAGGTTTTTAATTCAATTCGAATATTTCTATTAGAAAATCTGAAATGATTATTGAAGAAATTTCTTTTTTATTATATATATTCAAAAGATTATCGTGAATAAAATCGAATCAGAATAATTCAATATATGAATTTTAAAGATAATTCAAATTCATTCTAATTCTAGATTATATTATATATATGTTTCTTGATTGAATAAATTATCGAATCTTTTTTAGAAATGATTATATTTTTTTT
>CAJNIZ010035236.1:5509-34138 GCA_905231905.1 Symbiodinium pilosum
TTTTTTTTTTTTTTTTTTCGAAGTTCATGTCTTAGATTTTGGATGTAATCCGTGGGGCATATTCCAACGCAGGCAGGATATCCACCGTCAAGGCGGAGTACCCTTGCGGCTCTTTCTGGTGTGTTGCAATATTTTGTGTAGGGGCAGGCGGTTGGGGCTATGGGCTTTAGCGCTTGGAGTTCCAGGATTCCGTTTTTTGGTTTATCAAGTTAGGGCTTCAAGGTTTGGAGCATATGGATTAACATTTCCCGCCTAGATTCTAGCTGCGACGTTTTTCGAACACAAGCTCTTCAAAAATCCAGTTTATGGCTCCAGGACGGGTTTCTCATGATCGTTATCAGAACCCAGACGCTTCGAGCGGACAGCGTTGAGACTTGAAACCCTAAACCCCAAACCCTAAAATCCCTCAATCCTTAACCCTAAACCCGAATCCGCAAACCCTCAACCCCATGAATCCCAAACCTTTACTGCGAAACCCCGTATGTCCCTATAGATCCCTGTAACCCCTTCAGATGGGACCCGGGTATAAGTAGCTCTGAAGTCCGACCCTAAACCCTAAATCCTAAACCCTAATACTAAGTCCCATGCTCCAGTAGGAGAATCTTGAAATCCAAGGCGATGGCAAGTCCTGAGTTCGGCTTGTCATGGTTGACTGGAGGAGCCTAGGGTTTAGATTGGGTACTGCCCCCCCCCCCTCAGTAACAGTTGGATAATACTTATATTAAGGTTATATATAGCCCTTAAGAAGACCCCTAATATAGACTGTTACTGGGTGGGGGTCCCCATTTTATTTTCCGTGTTCTGACAGGACTGGCTTGTCTTCTGTTCTCGCTGAAGGTCCCATGTTGTCAGGGCCGATGGCGGAAGGCGGCTCGAGATTCATCTGAGCTCTGCAGGCGGAGTATCCCAGCCGCAAAAGAGATTCTAATGCTTATAGGGTTTAGGCAAATATTTGTAGCCCCCAACCTCTAAACGTGAATCTTTGAGCCTCCAAACTCGAGCCCACTATATTGAAGTAGCTTGGCCTTATAGCCCCATTTCTACAGGACAGCAGTAGTTGCTACGTCACCCTATTTGGTCCACGTTAGTTTAGGGGAAAGTCTGTAGGGCTTCGTTCAGGAGCAGTGCAGTGTCCTCACCCGCAGTTGCGCCGAAGATGAGACCATTTCGACGCAGAGAAAAATGCGGGCTTCCAAACCCAGAGGTACCTTTTTTCGGGATTCCCTCCAGAGGCATTCTATTTTTTTGTGTTTTGGCGTCTATTCCAGTACTGAAAATCGTAAACCTTCAACCATGTCTGTTATGTGGAGCACTTTGTTGAAAGCTTTCTGAGTCGGCAGCTGTTGAATACAGTGGAGGGAGCCTAGCTGCAAGAACCCTGCTGGTTGCAAGCAATCAGGGTTTTGGGTTTAGAGTTGAGGGCATGGGCTCCCTAATCACTCCCTCTTAATTTGCCCCGCTCTTCCAAGACCCTTACTATCATGTTAGCATTATTTTGTGTTTATAAATTTGCTGTAGTATGGGTATTAGCAACTGTATTGCTAGTAGCCGAGCTCAGGTTCCGCCTTCGTAAGGTTATTGGGGATAATTTCCTAAGGGTCCAAGTACCCAATAATTATATACTTACCCAAAGCCTATATTTTTTTCTATTACCCAAATCCCAAGTACCTAAATATTGGGTACTTGGACCCTAAACCCTAAACCCTAGGCCCTACATATATATATATATCTATATATCCCTATATACCCCTTTAAAGGGACTTAATTATTGGGTACATGGACCCTTAGGCATTCAGGCCAATGAAAGCCTACGGAGCGGGAACCGGGGAGGGGGGGGAGATGAGGGCTTAGCAGAACGCATGAGCTATAGTCTAAACTCCTTAAATGGGGTTATATAAGGGATTATATAGGCGACTACTAGAGGGGTTATGAAGGGGCATACTAGGAGTTTAGACAATGGTACACATGATAGTCGGGAACGAGAGAAAAAACAGAATGGAAACTATCGTTGAGGCTTGGGTCTTTGGGGAATTCGGAATGGAAGCACAAGAAAACCGCTTGGAATACTACCTAGGGCTTTATAGGGGCTACAATAGGGATCTATTCCCCCCCCCTCCGTTCTAACAGCCAGTAAGTAAGGAAGAACAGAAATGTCGGGCCCTTCTTGCACGACGAGTAGAACATGGTACCTGACATGTACTGCAGAAACCTGAGCAACTACGAATGCTGCGGCCGTAGATTCCTCGTACGGATATGGAAAAGGGTACCTCAAACAGACCTCAACATGGTGTTGGTAGTTGTTTAGCCCTTTGCAGTACACCATCACCAAAGTCTGAACCCTAGGGTTTAGGGGTTTGGGGTTCAGGCTTTAGTGGAACCCTGCTTTAGAATCCCCCTGGCTGGACGTCTGCAGGTTATCCCTATCTTGAGTATGGTTTTAACCCTAGCTTGCAGTATGGTTATATTCCCAGTGATAAGCAGTTATGAAGTCCCATGCACCTACTACGGAAAACAGTACTTCTTTCTCTGGGCTTCATGGGTTACATCAGTATGCATTCATCTTACTCAGGGTGTACAACTTTTGAGTCCCACCTGACATCCTTTGATACAGGCGACCTAACATGCCGCTTACATACTCCACGTCGAGTTCCAACGTAGTCAGATACCCATAAAGCACGGAGAGAGGCCACTTCAGCTATAGTCTAAATTCCTGAAAGGGGGGGTTATATGGGGATGATAGAGGAAAGCATTATACGGGTTATTATAAGAGGATACTAGGAGTTTAGGGCTCCGGTGCTTGTATCTTTCGCCTGCCGCTCTGCGTCTGTAACCTACTTTGGGCCTTGCTCGTGGTTTGGGTGTAGCGTTTAGGGACACCTACTTTGGGCCTAACATCTGCAAATGTCAGGAGCACCACGGCTGCTACTCGGCGTGTGCTATGGGGCTTTCTGATAATGGTTGCTTGGGGGCTCTAGGGTATATAGGGATTGCAAAGTGATTAAGGGCGTCCCCTTGAGGATTCTGCGGGTATTTCCCACTATTCCACGAAAGGCACCTTCTGGTCTCCTTTAAAGCGTTCTATACCTGCCTAGAGTTTCTGCGGGGCCCCAGTTTTGAGAAACATCAGTATCAGGGATCATTTTTGAAGAACTCCAGTGCTGCAGGCTGCAGACTGCAGGCTGTAGGCTGGCATGTTACAATAAATGTCAAGAGGGTGGAGCATGAGAATGGGATGTGTTCGCAGTACTTGATTCTTCCGGTTTTGAGGATAGGAGGATACTGATGTTCCAACATGCAGACTTCTACGTACAGGGCTTTCGGTCTTATCTCCAGCTTCATTCAGTCTCTCTGCAACTGCCCTGACCTCCAGCAAAATGGGCCGAGCATGCAATTAGATTTTGTCGGCTACTCTGGTGTCAACTGCATGATGTTTGAAGCACCAATAATTATAGTGCAAGCTTATATTCCCCCAATTGATGTAGTAGTTTTATAATAGCGGAACATATCTTGCAGCCACCAAAGGGCGCCCCTCAATTGAGAAGAATTAGGCTAGCAGAGAGAGACAAGATTCAGGGGAATGAACGGCTATACCTCTACGCGAAAAAGAAAAAAAAACGCTACAATTGCGTCATGGGCAAAGCCCAATCTTCTAGGCCTCCACAGTACCCAGAAAATGTACGGTTCGTAGTGGCGCCTGATCATGTGAGGAAGGCCGGCTGGACTGTGGGCATTCTGTAGTAGATGTATGAGATCCTTCGGGTACAAGAAATCCTGCACGACCCAGCATACTAACCCTAAACCCGAGACCCTAAACCCTGTAGAGTCATAATTCCCACAGCATAAGGAAGTTAGAGACGTGCAGAATTTTTAGACTCGACCATACCATCTTGTAAACCCTGTGCCCACGGAATTGCAGTATGCGGGTATGCTCAGTTTAGGGTTCACGGTTCAGTCTTTCCTGCATCCAAAGGCCCCTACAAGTAGTCTCAGTGTGAGCAGGGTATATGGAAGACAGAGCCTGGGGAGTAAAATGATTTGTGTAGGGTTTAGGGTTTAGGGTTGCGTGCGAGCCCTGTTTGTGTATCCGTTGCTGAGAAACTTGTTGTTCATGATGTGCGCTGTCACAAGGTAGAGGGCTGAAATCAAAGAAGATTTCGTCCAACCTCCAAGTAGGCCGTAAGGAACGCAGGTTTTCTCAGCTCTCACACTCTGTAGTATCCCCAAACCCAAAGCCATAACCACTTCCAAGATAACCGGAGGTAACCCCTATATATACCTCCCTATATACCTTGGGTCTGCCAACTTATTCTAAACCTTATCCCCTAAATCCTAAACCCATGAACCTTTAACCCTATAAACCGTGAACCCTGTAAATCCTAAACCATATAAAACCTATAAACCCTAAACCCTATAAACCCTATAAATGCAGGCTACTCCCACATTGCACGCCCTCAGACTTCCGGGGGGCTCAGAGCTTCGAAGGTTGCTTGCCTTGTTTTTGGTGGTTTTTTAGGGTTTAGGGTATAGCATTTGGGGTTTGGGTTTAGGGTATAGGGTTTGGGTTATAGGGTTTAGGGTATAGGGCTGAGGGCATAGGGCTGAGGATATAGGGTCTACGGTTCATAGGGTTTGGGGTTTAGGTTATGGAGTTTAAGGTATAGGGTTTCGGGTATAGATTCTGGAGGGTTGCTGTTGGGTCCTGCAGCTGGTTTAAGGTTGAGGCTTTAGGGTTTTGGGGTGAAGGGTTTGGGGTCTGGGGCTGTTGCGTGTTTTCTTCGGGGAGCACTTCACGTTTGTCCATTTAGCTAGCTTAATGGAAAAAATGTTGTTTGGGGCTTGTCTTTGGAACGTGATGTGTGTGAATGCCATACTGGGTCTAGGCAAACGTACACCCCACATCCAAGATTGAAGGGCAAAGGCTGGCTGTGGAGTTGCGACCCATAGAGCCTTGAATAGGAACCGCCCAGAACCCTCGGGCAATCCCCGCCAAATTCCTAGACCCCAAACGCGATATGACCCTGTATGGCTCTATAGAGCCCCACATAACCCCAAACAACCCTAAATACACGGAAATCTCCTAAACTTACCCCTACTCTAAGCCCCGCTTTCGTGCAGGAGTAGTCCGGCCACAGGAACCACTTCATTGGCTTCGACCCTTGCTGTGCCTGTGCTGAACACAGCTTCAGGGGTTTAGGGTTTAGGGTTTAGGGTTAAGCACTGCAGTCCCCTGATAAATCACCCTCCCCGCCCGCCCAAAAAGGGCAAAACAGTATACAGGCGTACAGTGTTATGTAGGAGAATGCAAAAGAAATAGCGAACCTATGTTATTTAGAGGGTTATGGGCTCCAGGGAATGAATCTGGATGTATACATATACATATGAGCTATAGTCTAAACTCCTTGAAGGGAGTTATATTAGGGGATTATATGGGGGTATCTCATAGGACTTATTAAGGGGGATACTAGGAGTTTAGATTAGAGCATATATAGATATGTATACGGATATGTATGGTTCAGGGTTTTGGGTGAAGGGTTGTTATGGGCTTGGCACGAGGGGCGCGTAAAAGACTAGTACCGGGGCACCAATCATTGTCAACATGATGGTCCCTGATTCCTTGTATAAGTTTGTTCTTGTGTACCTCAATAAACCTCAAACGGATGTTGGGAATCATCTTGGCCTCTGTATTGGTCTCTTTTAAAGGATAGAGAGTATATGGGCTACGTTTGTAGATATATATATATATACACATGGATACAGAGGGTTATAGGGCTTCGCGTTTTAATTGGCAGTATGTTACATGGGGGGGGGGGGTCCGAACTACAGTCTCCAGTGTAGAGTATGATTCTATTGTCCATGTGGGTATGTATTGCATAAGCAGAGCAATTACAATCTTAATTTGGAGCAACCACCAAAAGCACCCTGACTTTCAGGTTCATGGGGCTCATTAACTCAGTCTTTTGAGTGGTTACTCATGCGCGCAGACGCTAAGTACAGGGCTCCACGAGGGGGGCGCGTGCTGAGAAAGTTTGTCAAGGTAAGACTAGGTTGCTCAGTGGCATACTTGCTTACTGTTGGGGCTCCTAGGTTCCTAGTATATTACCATTAACCCCAAAGAGCATATACTTGTCCAGGGGCTACTGATCAGCCTAGTTATAGCACCTGTTTAGGGTTTTGGTTGCGAGCCTACGTGACGTGGACCCCCTCTGAGACGCAGTTTAGGGTTTAGGGGTGTAGAGCTTTGGGTTTAAGAGCTGATGGTTTAGGGTTTCGGGTTTTAGGGTTTAGGGTTGAGGGTTTGACCTTTAAAATCGGAGGCTATATGGGCTTCTGTGTTGTCTTTGGGGGAGGTGGTGGTAGGAACACGCTCAAGTTGCGCTCGCGCTCAAACCTCTTCAGCTACCTTGGGCAGATGAGAAAGACCTCATGTGTCCGGACGTCAGGAGGTGATTCCTGTAGAAATGGTCCTAAAATGGTTTGACTTCAGGCTGCGCAAATACAATAACTTGGCCAGGCTACAACCATGAATGACATCATCCTCCCCCCAAAGTAGCATGGAAACCCAATGTGGGCAGTGCAAGGATTATTGTTCGTTGCAAAAAAAGGGGGAGACGTGTATGGACTTCTTGGTTAGTTGCAGGGAGGGTAGACGAAGCTGTTTAGGATTTGGGGTTTTATTCAACCGTACCTTCATGTTCCCCTCATCTTGTCTGATTGTGGTGGGTGGGGAGTAAGGATCCTAAACCCTAAACCCTAAACCTTAAGGACCTTAACCCTAAACTCTAAACCCTAAACCCTAAAATATCCATGGATATGGTAGCGCCGTCTTGCTTTGATATTGGCCCTTGAGGGTACGGCTCAATGATCAAGGGAGCATCAGTTCACCGCATAGCCTGCTCAGAGGGCCAACGCGGTGGGCAGCAAATTAGGGAAGTGTTTTCAGCAGCCGAACAAGGAGGGGTCAAGGGCCCACGGAACCCCACAACAGGCGCAGCCGCTAAGGACCCAAAAGGGCCTAGGGGACCTAAGGGAGCACACAGACATGAGAGCTCCGCCACGTGGACAGGGCTTCTGCACTGCCTGTGATGATTTCCTGTCCTTGATTCCCGACTGAGCACCAGCAAATTAATGTGCCCCTGGTATTCTCCATGCATACATAACTTCACACGAGCAAGAACATTCAGCCAGTTACACTAAACCAAAACATGTCAAATCCCAAAGCACGAAACCCAAACGCCAAACTTGACATTCTACTCTCTAAACCCTAAGCCCCAAACCCCAGACCCTAACGCCCTAAAAACACTAACCCTGGCTGTAAACCTTCCCAAGCCCAGTCGACGTCTCCCACGCCCTTCGCACCTGAACCTCGCCGTGCGCGCAGAGCCATTTGGCTGGTTTAGGGTTTAGCGTTCCAGGTGTTGGCTTTGAGGTTTGGAGGGTCAGGGGGTTATGGGGTCTAACCCTAAACCCTAAACCCTAGGGTATAGGGCTTCAGGTGTGGAGTTGAGGGTTTATGGGTACTCATGGGAAATAGTGTTGTGCCTGATAGTTTAGTAACTGTACTTTTTTTGAAAGGTCTAGGCTTAAGGGATGAGAGCTTCGCAGCAATTTCTCCTTAGGATCCCCAAGCAGGACCCCATCATGGCCTTATGATCCCCATGTGGCGCTAGGGTGCCTAAAATCCTAACCCCGAAGCCTTAAACCCCAAACCCGAATATTGAAGAACTCCCACTTGAGGGCGTAGGCTTTAGGAAAACGGCACTGGTCCTCGGGTTTAGAGGGGCTAGGTCACACATGCCTCACGCAAGGTTCTCGATGTTGGCTCTCTAGCAAAGGTAGAACAGATCTCTCGATAGCGAAAAGCGCTCTCACCCATCTTGCGCCAGTCTTGAAAAATTGTTCTCGTCGTGCTGCAACCAGCGAGATAATTAGATGGACGTGCATGAGTCTTATTCTTCAGCAGCTGAATCAAAACCCTGAACCCTGAACTGCCTTAAGCCCTACAGAAACTCTGGAGAAGAAGGAGAAAGCCCCAAGGGCTTCCAAATGTTGACTGTCCCTCTCCTTAGAGTAAGGCTTAGGTTTAGGTTCTCAATGGTGTGGAGGTGTAACACTGGTGTTTCGTAGTAGAAGAGCTATTTCCCGACCAAAGCTGAAACAAGGCATTGGAAAAACAGCCTCACAACGAGTTATCCCAATATAACCCCAATATATTCCTTGTAACCCCTATAGAATCACTATATAACCCCTACAACCCCTGTAGTTTCCATTTTCTTTTCCATCATCCCAATAAAACCCAAATATACTCCCTAGAATCCCTATAGAATTCCTATATGGCCCCTATAACCCCTGTAGTTTCCATCTGATTTTCTATCATCCCAATATGACCCTAATATATTCCCTATAATGTTGTTTCGGGCGTCGTCTGTTTTTGTCGCAGAGGTGTGAGATGAAACTTGAATTTTAAACCTAAACCTTAGGTGGACCCCCCACCCTGTAATAGAGAAGGATTTATCAGGGTCCCAGTAGATTCCTATTATACCACCATTACAGGGTGGGGGCCTGCTAACCTAAACCCAAGGCTGTGTAAAACCATATTCCACTCTACGCATGCCAAACCCTAGCATGCCTGTGCCGGAAACCGAAGCTAATGCGGTTGATACTTAAAACTGCATAGCCTTAAGCAGGCCCAGGCCTTGGGAGTTATTGTACTGTAGTGTACTAAGGTCATGCATGGCTTTTGGTGTCAAAAGCATCGCCTCCAACTCTGGGTGGGTACACATAACATGACTTTCCACGGTGTGGAGTTAAGGGCAAGTCTAGGGTGTAGGGATACGACCACAACCTCCAGGATCCGACAAGATAGGTAGCGCTGCGAACACTTCGCAAACGAACCTGTAGCCTTCAACCCCATCCGCTTCCAGGCATTTGAAAGGCACCGCAGCGGTAGATAGCACATGGTGGATCCTCAAAATCATGTGGGCTGCTTTGGCCTGAACCCCAAACCGCAAAACCATCTCTACGATACGGGATCCTAATATTGTCGGGAGACCCAGGTTCCAGAAATGTTCCAACTCCTGTAAACAATGCATGCGTACAACGGCCGGCTATACAATGTCTTGCTCTTGGCAGCTTTTTCAAAATTTTATGTATTGATCCCTCAGACGGCAGACTATCAAACCCAAAATTAGTGCAGCCGGGCCCTAAACAAATTTGTGCGTGTTGTATTAGGATTCCCTAAGTTAGTTTTCCTGCGAGTCTGAAACAACAATCTAGGCACCAAGCTCCTGACCACAGGTTTCTTCTGTCAAAGCCGTTCCTCTCATTTTTTCTGCCTGGTACATCCATGTGGGTGGTTGTCAAAATTATGGTCCCTCTTTGGGTACCCTAAATACTAGGTGTTTTTTATAGGGACCCAAAAAGGGACCATAATTTTGACAACCACCCATGTTGATATGGACTCAGGAGTACTCTTGCACACGGTACTCCAAGCACAAGATCGATGATCCTGGCAGCCCCCAAGCCCTAAATCCTAGACTTACTTCGCCTTTGAAAAAACCTTGTTCTTAGTAGGGAATATGGAAAATAAATCCCTATATAAAGCCTAAAGCCTAAACCATAGACTTACTTCGATTTTGAATCAAAACTGCTCAGGTCATTTCAGGCTGATGGCTGTGAACTTGGCAATGACATGGGGAGCTACCAGGCACGGGAAGTGTTAGCAGTACTTAGCTTCAAAGTTTGGGTTTAGACTTCCTGGTTTCTCTCACAGTTCCTGTGGCTCAGAGTAGCATGAGGTTCCTGCTGTTGGCTTCCTGTTTAGAACTTCAGATAACTACCGTCTGGGCGTTTCTTACCTTCCCAGACCCCCTAGAGGATCCAAAAAATGGAACCCCCCCAATATGAACCCATTACTACATTGGGGTAACTAGGGAATAATTAGGGGGTTCCATTTTTTGGATCCTAAACCCCAAGCCCTAATCCCTAAGCCCTATATACCCTGATATAGCTCCCCATAGACTCCTTTAAAGGGTTCCATTTTTTGGATCCTTTAGGGGGTCTGGGTTTGGTGTTGGGGTGATCTCATGTCCTCGCGTGCCTTGGGATCACTCCCCAGTCTGGAATTAGGTTGTTTGCCCGATCCCTCATCTGCTGTTTGGTTATAGTCCCCCTTAAGTAGATAGAACATGGTTCAGGGTTTAGAGTCCCCCTTGAAAGTGGATAGAATATGGGGTATATGGGGATCTTATTATTATAATATACCCAAAGCCATATTTTATCTACTTAACGGGGACTATAACCCCACGCCCAAATCCATGGCTTGACTGTGAAGAGCTGTGAGGGGAGTGTAACTAAGCAGGGAAGCCAGCTTGATTTCCCGGATGCCCTCTCCGCCCCCCTAAACCTTTAACGACCACCGAAAACACTGAACCCTTAACCCTAGACCCCAAACTAGTTGGATATCAGGCGCTGCGCTGCCCAAACTCCTAGAAGATCTACCGTATCCCAGTTTCCATGTCAGTTCCCATGTTCTTTTCCATGTAATTCTGCATTATTGGGTAGGCTTCGCACACATAACTCCTACCTGTAATCCTCACAACCCTACCGGTCCTAACCCCGAAGGCATTCCAGGTAACCCGACCCTATACCCGCCCGGGAACCTTCAATCCTAAACCATATACGTGCCTCTAGCGTTTTGCCTGGCAGGACGCAACCTGCACCGTCGGCGTCACGCCCGAGTGGGATACCTTGGTAATGAAGCGCGACTTTCACGGCTGCGTCAATGAGGTGAGGGGTCAGGTTTCGGGGTGTTTCAGAATTGAGGGCTTCGGCGTTCAGAACTTCTGCTTTAGGGTTGAGGCTGAGGTATCTAGTTGGCGTAGGTGCGGCAACAGGGCCGAGGGCTCAGGGTTTTGGATTCTGGCTTGGGTGGAGGGCTTCAGGCTTCAGGTTTAGGGGTTGAGTTTTTAGGGTATAGCGTTAAGGATGCAACGCTGTACAGGAGATTGTGGACCGCGTCACTGTGGAAGGACAAGGACATCACTTGCGCATAGACCTGCCAGTGGCAGTTTCCCAAAATAGGGGAGATCATCCCAGCATAGAGCACCCCAAATACTATAATCCTTGCTATAGGGACACCTCAAAAAAGGTATCCCTCATTTTGTGGAAACTCCTAAGTCTACTGGCTAGGTAATGCTTAGTTGGCCATCAAGAAGTCTTCTGTGAACCTGGACCTTGGAAAAGCCCACAGGAGCCACAATCGAAACTCCTGAAAGGATTTAGGATTTAGGGTTTAGGATTTAGGGTTTGGGGTCTAAACTCCTCAAAGGGGGGCGGTATAAGGGATTATAAAAAATGGACTATTATAGGGGTTATTAAGGAGGATACTGGGAATTTAGATTATGTCTCACATCAGTGCACCCAGACTCTACTGTCCATCGCCCACTGAACCCTGAACCCTACCACGAACCCCCAACTAGCTTAGAAAGTGAGACTATGTAGGTCCTGTTTGAGGCCTCATGTCGCAAAACAACCCAACTTAGATGCTTGGGCTCACTTCGTGCGTAGGTAGGTTTTATACCACCCCCTTTTAAGGAGTTTAGACCCTAAACCCTAAATCCTAAACCCTAAATCCTAAACCCTAAATGCTAAATCCTAAACCCTAGACCTCATGGAGGCTGCGTGAAGGTTCTCTAAATAGTCCAAAGTCGGTACTTTTTGTAGGCTTTAGGGTTGCATGAAGGTATCATATATGGGAATTTCCCACAAAAGGGGAACCCATTATAGACCTCAAAATATGATAGTCCTTATTAAGGGGACCCCAAAATGGTACTCCTAATTTTGGGAAACCCTCATATATGGACTTAGAGCTCTAGGGTAATAGTATAGAAGGGGAAAGAATAATGAGACTCCGTGGACGGTGCAACCCCCTGGATTAGGGTTTATGGGTTAGGGTGTGGGGTTTAGCGCCCTAAACCTTAAATCGTACTTCTAACCTTAATTACCTACAGCTTGGCAGTAATGACTCCCTAGTTTGTAGGAATAACCCAGAACATTGAGTGTGCACTTAATTCGGGTTATAGGTAGGTTTTAGGGCGGCATGAACTCTTAACACTGAATCTAGATCCTAAGTGACCCTGCCCGAAGAGTGGAGCACTACGTATGTAGTTGCTACCTAGACCACACAAACGTGTTCAGCAATAGTCGAAAAAGCATAAACATTGCAAAAGAACCTATCATTCTTCAAGCTTTTGGGTTTTAGATGGAGTGAAACATAGGAACTGCCATAACTACCTAGGTGCGACTGCAGAAAGCCAATAGCTATGGCCACTACATGTGCAAGCGTACTACCATGCCCAGTGCCCTCCCAGACACACGCTACACCCTTAAAAAAACAAAAATCTGTTGAGCTTACAGTAAAGCCCAAACTCCAAATCCTTACTTCTAAACTCTGCTCTGAATCCCAAACCTGAAGTCCCAAACCCCAATCACTTGAATTTTAAGACCCTCACACCCGACAACCCCCTGAATTCTCCACTGTGGCAGCTCGACTGCTTGCGCGGCGTCACCTTCATCGCACGCCGCGGATCCATGCGCCGCAGCGTGCTTAGACAGACCTGCCACGCGTTTTCATATAGGAACGAAGCCCTTAGACTGCGAAAGTGCACATATGTATCCCTAAGCGTCTAAGTACACCAATAATGAGGCTTCAGAGCACCTCAAACCTTGATAATGGGAGACTTGGGACCCTTAGCGTTGTACATAAAATTTCAATACCCCCCCCAAGCCCTAAACTCTAACCCTAAACCCACAATTTCAATACTGCAAATTTACCATACCCCCCCAAGCCCTAGACCCCAAACCTTAAATTTCAATAATGCATGGCTCTGGCTCTGGCTGGGCACTGTAGCTGCTCTTACTTATGCCAGGGTTTGGGGTTTGGGGTGTCGGGTTTGGGGTTTAGGGTTTAGGCTTTGGGGTTTTGGGTTTAGGGTTTGGGGTTCAGGTTTGGGAGTTTAGGGTTTAGGGTTTGGGGTTTAGGGTCTGGGGTTTAGGGTTTAGGCGGATTAAGCAGAATGCTTCTCTGTAGTCGTCTGCATTAGGCCCCCATGAGAACTCCAAACTCCACGCCAGTGGTCGCATCATCTGTATTACAGAATTCCTATCATGGACTATAAGCTCTAAACCTAAACCCTAAACTATACGGATAGACCCCTAAGCCCTAAACCCGAAACTATGGGCCCAAAACCCGAAAGCATAAGCCTTCATTTAAAAAAGTCATCAATCTAGCCAGTTGAAGAGAGCCCTAAGTCTGGAACCTTCAAGCGTCAGACCAAGAATCAGTATCATTCTAAGGTCCTAATCATGTGGCTTTAACAGGGTTCTAGACCCCAGAAAACGCACCCCTGAATTTAGGAAGCCCCCATTTCAGAGCCACGCGGTCTAGGATGTCAGGCTTTTCTTCGAGGTCTGCGGTACGTTTTCACAAACTCAAGGCTGTACTTGTAATAATCCAACTAAAGCTGGGCAACTGCAGTTGTGGGCAATGTAGTTGGGTCACAACTACAGTTGCTAAGTAGGTTTGTGTACAACCAACCTCCGAACATCGGGTTTATGGTATCTGCTTGTTTGGGGCACGGGATGGTGTATTCGAACCAGGCTCACAAATCATCCTACGTTGTGACCAGAGAAATGCCTCCGAACAAAGAGGTTATGGAAAAGCACTCAACACCAAACCTTAGGTTAATCCACCCTACAGTAACAGGCCCTAGCTATGGAGTTCATAGGGCCTTAATCTACCTGCAACAGTCTGTTGTGGTACTCATTACTGGGTCGAGGAATGACCCCAACTAAACCTTCAACCCAAAATTCTCAGGCCTTAGAGTCTGAAGCCTGGTGATCCGGCTGTCTTCAGCTGAGGCAACATCAAATTTGGCCAGACAGAGACGGAGGTCACTACAGCTGTCCCGGGATCCCTAACCACTTGGGTTTAGGGTTGCGGGGTTTATGGTCTAGGGTCTAGGGTTTAGGGTTTAAGGGTTTATGGGTTTAGGGTTTAGGGTTTAAGGGTTTAAGGGTTGGGGTTTAGGTTTACTCCCTGTACCTTGAAATCTAAATCATTGCCCCTAAACTCTTAACCCTGTAGGCCCTCAACCCGAAACCCTAGGGTTCCAGGCTTCCGGATTGATCACAGAAGTTGTCATAATCCAATGTTACCGACCATCCACACAGCAGCCACGCAGCAGAACTAGGTACTGTCAAACTCTTAGGGATGGTTGGTAGGGAATGATGGAAGGGATTCGTATAGTGCTCCTTAAGCCATGAACCTTCAACCCTGAACCCGAAGCCCTAAACCCTGAACTGAACCGCCTTGTAGCAGTCCTGCCGTATTCTTTCAGTCCCTACAAACCACCAATAAGAAAAGCTTCGTGATTCCTCATGTTTAGTTGGGTTGACGGCAGCGATAGAAGAATCGATTCGTGGCTTGCACCATGAACCCACTTGAAAGAGCAGGTTTCTAAAAAACCTGTTTGTTACCCATAGCCCTGGAAACCACGATCTCTAAGCTGATGGAAGTAGCGCGCTTTTGCGTGCGCAGCTGTAGGATGCCGTAGCTAGCTCCTAGTCTGAGGAGCGCGGGGGTCTTGTAATTGACTGTGGAGATTAATATACGAAAATATATTATAGTGTACCATAATATATACTATGTACCCATACAGAATCCACAATTTCCTAGTCCCTATGAGCCCCAAACGCTACACCGTGCTTCTTGGTCTCTATTTCCTTTGAAAAAAAGGCACGCTAGCTCCCATCAAGCTTGCACACTCTGAACCCTACACTGATTTAGAAGCCAATTCCACACACTCATGGTCAAACGTCAAAGGGCACTGGAGGGTGTGGGTAACCCCAACCCCGCAGTTTCCGACTTCATCATAACCCTATGAAAGTTTTAGGGTCTTAATTTGGGGGTTGAGGCCATCACAAGTCTCTTCTTGACATCCTAGCTCCTAGGGCCTGACACCTTGCGTAACTCTTCATCCGCAGCCCTGAGCGCAATGGTGTAGGGCTTAGGGTTTAGGGTTTGCAGGCTCTCCTGGCAGACCGCAGCATCGATGCGCTGCTTTTCTCCGCAGGAGCAGGCCGGAATCTGTTGATCTTGCAGTCCTCATTGGGTTTCGTCTGCTCACCCGGAATGTCCCCAACTTGTATAATGTGGTCCCGCATTGGGCATGTTCAGTATTGCTTGGGCAATAAAAACCATCGGCGGCTGTTGCTCTACGTACACGTTCAGAGGGCTTCATACCTTTTTTTAAACTGTCGTCATGACCGTACCGTGAGCATCGCACGTTGACACTCGGCCCGTAATAACTCTGGGTAGCCATAGAGGGATCATAGTTTTGACAACCTTCCGCATGTAGATCTCCCCTTTCACTCACACGCAGGCCCGAAACTCCCAAGACAGCAACGATTACTATTGCTGTACTTTCCTGTTTTTGTTTCACGGAGAAAATCCTGCATGACGCTATAAGCATACTGCGCCACCCTACATGAACCCGAAATCTAAACCCTAAACCCTGAACCTAAACCGTGCCATCCACCGTAGTACCTAGCATGATAGCATCAAACCCAAGCCCCATCTAGGACGAAAGTGTAAAACCTCAAGCCAAGGGACCTTAACATGCTTTACGGCTTAGGGTTTGGGGTTTAGGGTTTTGGGTTTAGGGTTTAAGACTTTGGGTAGACCGGGCCTAAACCCTAGGCTTTAGTAGTTTGCCTTGTCTTCCCGCTCCCCCACCCCCGGGCGGTTCTAGGAAGAAAACCTTCTGACCTGTTCATAGAAATCACACAACAGAGAAGTGAAAGTTCCCCTAAACCCTGAATCCTAAAGCCCTAAACCCTAAACCCTAAACCCCTCAAGCGGTGGGTCTATGAAACTGCAGGGAACTGCATGGAGCTGAAGGAAACCTTGAAGTTCCGGGGAGAAGCTCCCAAGGTCCCTTGGTATGATTTGAGTTATAGTCTAAACTCCTTAATGGGGGGTTATATAGGGTTTAGGGTTTAGGCATTAGGGTTTAGGGATTAGGGTCTAAACTCCTTAAAGGGCGGCTATATAGGGGATTATATGGGGGACTACTATAAGGGGTTATTAAGGGGGATACTAGGAGTTTAGACTATAGCTCATTTGGCTAAATAGGGGATGATATAAGCAGGTATTATAAGGCTTATCAAGGGGGATACGGGGAGTTTAGACGATTTGTTTCCAGGGTCTAGGCTGAGGTAGTGAAGGGGTGCATGCGGAAGTATATTGGGACTACTTTAGGTTCAGTTGAGCTTATCCCCGACAATCCTTGCAATAATTTCCATAAGTCTCAATTACTGACTGGCTCACTAGAGCTCTCCAAGTCTCCGAGTATCATGGACAACTCTGTTGTCATCCAGGGATAACCACGGTAGGGCTACACTCTGCCAGTCCCCTTAGGCACCAGATTATCATAAGGGAAATTTGGTAACCAAAGTTCCCCGAAACCCAAACCCTAAACCCTAAATGAGGATCTGAAAGCAGCCCTATGAGCTATGGTCTAAACTCCTAGTATCCCCCTCAATGAACCTTATAGTAGGTCCCCAAAAAATCCCCTATCTACACTTTAAGGAGTTTATGCTTTGCTTCATATGAGAATCTTAGTGTGCTTACATCATCTGCTTTCAGGTTTTTTGGGGAGCGGTAGGGTTTAGGGTTCGAAAATATCGTGCTTTGTTTTGTTTATCCTTGACCCTAAATACTCCAGATGAAGCCATGCCTCCAAACCTACCCAAGGGTTAGACTTACCAGGAGGCCCACTTTCTGCATAAGCCTTGCTCTCATGCGCTTTCCGACTGGTTATTTTAGATCATGGTTCGCCGGTTTAGGGAGTAGGGTCTAGGGAGCTCACGGCTTCAGTCGAAGGAGGCCTGGCTTGTTAAAGTTGTAGTCCCCGTTGAGTAGGCGAACTCTGGAAACTTTGGGTTCATGATCCAAGTTGTAGTCCCCCCCAGCAGAAATTGATGAGAAGTATGTTTCGAAACCCAGCTAGACCTAGCCATTAGATGCCATGAATCCTTACTAGGCCCTGCACCCTAACTCTATCCCCTGAACCCTAGACCTTCCACCCGAACTCGAAACCCCAAACCCTCTGAGCTCCTCTGTAGCTTGAACCCAAGACCCTTCAAGCTGAACTGCGGCTTCGGAGTTCATGTGAGCTATAGTCTACACTTTTCAAAGAGAGATTATATGGGTGGTTCTCAAAAATATGGTCCCGTTTTTGGATCCCTATTATAATACGGCACCTAATATTTAGGGTACCCCAAAAAGGGACCATAATTTTGACAACCACCCATATAGGTTTCCTAGTATAGGGCTTATTAAGGGGGATGCTAGGAGTTTAGACTGTAGCTCATATGGATTGTAAGGCTTAGCCTTAAAATCTAAGCCACACACACACTCTACATGGGACTCTTTAGAGCTGAGTTTGAGCCACTCCACCTAGCAGGTTTTGGAATTTTCGGTAGTTCATGGTAATTTCAGAAGCGTTGAAGATTCGTCGCCTGAAGGTCCAAGTACCAAAGCATAACAGAAGTTGGGTCCAAGCGAATTCCCATGTGGGTGCTTCTGCGGCCAAACTGGATTCTATTTGGGAAGGGGACCTTTCAGTTTTGGAGCCCTAAACCCCAAACCTACCCCAGGATTAGGGGCCTTGATAGCAACATTCAGGCTTTAGGGAGTCGCATGTGGGATTTTTCGGAACAAAACAAAACCGAAAAGTTGTGAAAAGGGACACAAAATCTTCTTCGCCTTGTAATTTCTATAGCAGGGTTCTGGGATCCCAACCCTCACCCCTGAACCGCAGGTGCTTGTGGTGACCATCAACTCTTTGTGCCTCGGAGTTGTAAGGTATGCGGGTTTGCGCTTCGAATTGTCTCTCAATTATGGAGTCCCTTAGTTTAGTGCAATCTGGAAGAAGATTCGCAGTTGTTGTGATTAAGTGACTCAGCTTACTGGTGGCCAGCCTGAAATGAGGGAATATGATCCCTGCGTAACCCCTGTATAATGTACTCCCTAATTCTCCCTATGCCCTAGACCTTATATTGTTTTTCCTTATTCCCTACTAGTAAGTTAGTGAGAGTTGAGGTTTGGAGGTAGAAGATGGAGGAGATAGTGCTGCAATTGCTCCTGCAGGCTTTGCCTCCCAAAAGCCATGCTAATTGGGTTTAGGGTGTAGGGCTTAGGGTTTAGGGGTTAGGGTTTATCCTGAAACTTATTCAGACTTTTGATGTTACTTAGAAGGGACACTCGGAGGGAACAGCTCGTAATCTTGAGACAGCACAACCTGCAGGACCTGCATATGGTAGTTTCCATAATTCCGGATCCCACAAAAGCCCCATCCACCACAAACATCTTCATTCTAGCGCCTGCAAAAGGGGACCCCGAGGTTTGGAAGCGTTGTAATGCCGTTCCCTCCAAACCATGGGCTCCTCCTGCTCCTCCTTTGGTTAAGGGTTCGGGTGTAGGAGGGACTTTTACTTTGGGGAGGGTATACTTTCCGGAAGATACATGGAAGGACCTTCCTCTTCTTGAGATGTTCAAATGTGAGTTTACCTTTCATACTTCGGGCGACAATAACAAGATTCTCTAAGCCATGTAAAACTCCCTAGAATGTTGATGTTCAATTCGGAGCTTGAAAGTGCGGATCATTATGTGCATGAAATAACCTATACATAGCCTAGGATATCAGACGGTTATAATTAGCCAGGGGCAACATGATGAAATTCCCCCGGCCCAAAATCCATTAAACACAGAAAATCCTGGCTCGCAATTCAAATAAGATCCTTTCATGCTCCCCTTTCTCCTAATCCTACTGTCCGGGGTGCTGGCTAAAACAAACCTGACAATATCCTCGTCCTTGAAATCCCTGAAATCCCAAGCCTTGAAACCACAAACCCTAAAACACTAAACCCTAAAACCCCCAAACCCCAAAACACTAAAACCCGAAACCTTAAAACCCAAGGTTAGCCCCTAAAGCCCCAAACACCAAAGCACAAAACTCTAAAACCCCAGGTTAGCCCCTTAAACCCCAAACACTAAACCCTAAGACCTCAAAGCCCAAGATTAGTCCCTCCGACAGCGCCCACCATCCTAAATGATATGTAGCAGTTTCCATTTTCTTTTCCTTATCCCCATATAACCCCAATATAACCACAATGTACCCTAGTCCCTATATAACCCGTATAAACCCTAAAACCCTAAACCCTATCAAGCCAAAGGTTAGCCCCTCCGACCCGGTTCATCCCCAACCATGCCGCGGCCGCCTCCGCCCGAGCAGCGCGAGACGGTGGGCTCGGGACTTAGGATGATGGCATGGCCTCCCTGCAAAGGTATTACGGTGTAGGGTTTAGGGCTTAGAGTTTAAGCTTTTGGGTTTAGGTTTTACGGTTTAGGGTTTAGGGACTGTATAATTCGTGGTTTAGAGGGAGATGTTGGGTTCAGGGCTTTAGGATTTGGTGGCAGTTCTTTGGGAGTTTGGGGTTTGGTTTTTAACGGCTTGGTTTTGAGGCTTCAGGGCTTCAGTGCTTAGACTAGAGAATAGTGTTCGATGCTTTGGGTTTTAGTGAACCGCCTTGGTTTGGGTGGTTTAAGGTTTAGTGTTGCAAGGATCAAGCGTGGCTTCCTGGCTGTTCGGGAACGACAGAAAGCATCCGTGTAGTAGTGCCCATATAAACCCCAACAATATGTGTCACTTCAATTGTTCCCTTTACCTTACTTCCTTCCCCGCTAACAAGCAGCAAGATTAGGCAAGATTTCCTTTGAGGGTTTGCAGTACGGTTTGGGTCTTGGATGTTTGAGGTCAGAGACTATAGTCTAGGGTTTAGGTGTTGTATTCAGTCATCCGGGATTCTGGGATTACAGGTTAGGGATGAGGATCATGGGATGAAGGGGTCAGAGCCTAGAGATTAGGATTTGGGGTTCAGGCGCCAAGGCATAGGGACTTGGATTATGATTAGGATTTACGGTAAACCCCAAACCCTACATAAACACGAAACCCCATGATTTATGGCTTAGAGCTTCAGGGTACAGGTCGGAACGTGGGGGGTTGGAGAGCTTCCCTTTCGGGTGTGGGGGTTAGAGCTAATCGGGTTAAGGGTTTAGGGCGTCTACCTGCGCAGGGCTGAGTATCCGTGCGTCGATGGCGCCACCCCACTTCCAGGGATCTGTGGGTGGCGGCACATCCTGCGCCCAACAAACCTCGCGGATGTTGCTCAAGAAGCCATCCAATCTGGGCTTTCTTCAAAAGCCCCACCCGCTGTGAGACATCACAGGCTACCACCCAAATTATTTCCTGTTATGGTTTAGGGCTACGCCCTCAATTCCCACCTCCAAAAGATCTTCTCGCTTCTGATTTCAATCAAACATCATGCCGGGCCCCCCACAGGCAGGGCCTCCAGGAACTTCGAGGGCCTGCGGACCTGCGCCTCCAGACGCCTGCGGCCGCCAAAAGCCTCCATCCCAGGCTCTTAGGAGCTGTTAAGCAGGGTGGCTTACAGGCCTCCAGGAGTCTAGCGTATTCCCATCAAACGGGAAAATCCATGTCATTGTAGAGGTTACTGAGGTGGCTGGAGGCAGAGCTCTGCTTCCCCATGTATGTTCGTCCACTCTCCATAGGCTCTTCCCATTGTCTTACCCTGTACGGGTGTGTAGGCTGATATGTTTCTTCAGCGTCTGACCACCTTAGCAATGGGCGGGAACGGCCTAAGCAGGCCGGGTGGGAATCTAGGGATTAAGGGCTTAAGAATTTATACGGCTTAAGGGTTTAGGGCTTAGGGTTTCTAATCGGGCGCTCCCAGAAGGGAGGGGTACCATGTTAGCTTCCAATAATACAGGATTTATTGTTTTGGGGTCTATACTGGGGTTCCCTCGATTCTGGAAACTACCACTTCACGGCTATCGTGCGCGAAACATAGCATTTCAGTGCTGCTTTGCTTACAGCCTCGCATCTGGACATCTTATTTGGGTTTGGGGGTTTAGGGCGGGTAGTTAGCGCAAGTGGACACCTCCATATGAAGCTCGTATAAGAGCAGTTGATGGAGCTATATGAGGTCTATATAGGCATCCTTTAAGATCACCCACCTAGAACTACCCACCCGGAGGTTTCCTCGACTTGTGGCGGCTCTCAAAATGCAAGCTGAGGGCCTGGGTGACTGGTGAGGTAGCTTCAGGGGCCAGGTCTTCCAAGGTTGGTTTAGGGTTTAAGATTCAGGCTTTTTGGGGTCTTGCGAATTGGTGATTGCCAGGGCGTCGCCATAGTGCGTTTCCCATTCACTCACAAATGTCCCCTTGAAGCCCAATTACTTACATAAACCCTAAACCCTAAACCCTAAACCCTGGTGTTCCGAAGCCCCCCAGAACTCCACCACCCGTAGCCCATAAACCTAATGACTACAACCCCGAGCTCCGAAACGTAAGCTCTCAGCCCTAAATCCTCATAACTAAAACCTGTAGTCCCTCTGAAGTAGATAGAACATGGCTTTGGGTGTATTATAATAAGATCCACATATACCCCATATTCTATCTACTTAAATGGGGCTATATAGGGATAACTGGGCTTTTAGGGCTCTTGTCCGCAAATCTTAAATTTCAAGAGCCAGGCCACAGCACCCAATTTAGGGTTAACGGTTTAGGGTTCAGGGGGCCACAACCCAAAATAGGGTTTAGGGTTTCCTGTCAGCGCCCCTTCGGCTCACGGAGCAACTTGCTCCTCCGCGGCGGGGAGAAGATTTTCAAGGAGCTTCCGCACGCTCCAGAAGCTGCTGCTAAGGATCTCTTTTGGTCGAATGCTCTGAGGCTTTTTTGATGGAGAACGTCTCAAATCTTGGCCACGCTCACTCTGAGACTTTGGATCGCTGGGAGAATATCTTGAAGGATGCGGGCTACGCTGCTAGTCTTGTAAATTAGAAGGCAGTGCAGCCCTCAACCTAAGCCCTAACCACCCATCCCAACTCCCCCCAACCCCCCAGGCCGCGGCCAGACCCCGCACACCCCTAAATCCTAAACCCTAAACTTTAAACCCTACACCATAAACCCTAATTTTTGAACCCTAAACTCTAAACTTCAAGCCCGAAAATTTAAACCCTAAACCACCAACCCCCGCCCAAAAGCAAGGCGGGAGGAGATCCCTCCACTCCTGCGTCTCGCGGGCCAGTGCTCGCTGCAGGCGCGAACTCCATGAGTCATTAAGCGTTACACAAAAGGCTTGGGTTCAGGGTTTGGGGGCCCATCCTTCATGATGCTAGACGACTACGGGCCTCCTCTTCTGTGCCTTCTCTCGTATCTACCTGAGGCCAATCCCTCCTATAGTAATAGCTCCTGAATACGGAGTTGATATGGCCTTAATCGCCTTTATTTACCTACAATAGTACCTTGCGGTACTACTGGGCGGCGGATTGACCAAACATCTGTCATAGGATCCTACTCTACCCCCAGCCTGCCATAAATAAGGCCCAAACCAGCTAGAATACAGCGTTAGCGTTTAGGGCTTAGCGTCTAATAACCATTTCGGCCATGTTGGAGAGAGTTACGAGTTGAGGGTAGCAGAGCATCTTAAGAACTTATTCGCTCCAGGCTGCGATAGTTAAGGGTTTATGGCTTAGGGTACCCAAACCCTCCTTCAAACAGCTTGGTTCTCCATTATGCTCAGCCCTATGTAGCCCCTACTGACATCTTTTTTGGGCCCCTAAACACAAAAGTCCGTTTGCACAGGCCACTATGGACCTACTTGCGCCGGAGCTTCATGGATGAACGATACCCTGGTTTCAGGGTTTAGGATTAAGGGGCCTAAGATAGTTACATATAACTACCATAATAGGGAGGGTGTAGGGTTTTGGGTGTAGGGGCCTAAAACATTGCACGTAGGGGTTACATAGGGATCAAGTTTGGGATGTGGGAGAACCACATGGAAAGAAAATGGACAATTTCATGGACTTTGGGCTTATATGGTAGTTTCCATCAATAGGGGGACCCCAATATAGACCCCAAAATACTATAACCCTTATAATGGGGACCCCCAAAACGTATGCCCAACTTTGGGAAACCCTAAGCCCTAAACCCGAAACCCCCCATGTAGGGATAGTTACCCATGTTGTGGACTCGGGTTCCTTGTATGTTTTTATTGTAGGGGGTACCCCAAGTAGGGTTTAAGGTTTAGGGCTTAGGGAAGGACATTGGCAAATATTTTGGCCCCTACAGTATGTGCCTTCCAACAACTTGTAAACCTTAGGAATTGTCGTGTGGCTAGTTGTAGTATCTTGAGGTGGAGATCCGGGCGACAAAGACGCTCGCAGAGAGGGAGGTTGGGCGCCTAAAAAAGAGGGCTGACCGGCTCGAGAAGAGTACGCACTTGGTTCTAGAGCACGGTAGCAAAGTGGAAGAACTGTACGCAGCAGCTGAGAGACACGGCCGTGGCTATCCTCTGAGAGATGAACGCGATCACCGGGCTCCCAACCCTCTTGCCAGAGGTACGCCCCGGAACGTATCACGCTCCGTCAGAAGAAGCGAAGAAGCTGCTAAGCCGGACCTGGAGGCCTTGATATATCGTGGTACGCATTTGGACCAACACTCTTGAGTTGCATACGCAGGGAAAACCAAATGAGACCAGGACTTCATAAGACCCAGTGGCTCATGAGCAGTGCCAGGGAAGGGGGCACTTCCTCGTTAGGCTGGAGCTCGGGGAGAGTTCTCGTTTAGGGGCTTGCTTGGGGTGTAAGGTTTGATCTGCAAAGTCAGTAGAATACAAGCTTGGTCTGCACAGCTTTTGTAAATTCCTACCTCTTTAGGTTTTAGGATTTTCGGGTTTACAATGTAGAGGCTTAGGGCTTAGCAATACTGGAGGAAAACAGTAGTCACTTTGGGCTTCAAATTCTACAAAAAACATGGAGGGTCCATGGTGAGTCAAGGGGCTTGGTGACGCCGCACCCAAGCCCGAAAAAACTTGGAATCAACACCTTGAAGCATGTAGTTTAGAGTTGAGGGCTTAGGGCTGCGGGCTTGGGGTTTAAGGCTGAGGGTGTAGGGTGTAGGGTTTAAGGTTTAGGGTTGGGGTTTGAAGGTTTAGGGTGTGGGGTTCAAGGTTTGGGTAGGTTTTAAGGTTTTAGGTGTAGGGTTTGAGTTTTAGAGTGTAAGGTTTGAAGATTAGAACTTAGGGTTTCTCTATAGACCCTATGAACCCTAAATCTTAGGATTCAGGCTTTACTCGCTTAAGGGTGCAGGGTTCAAGGCTTACGTTTACACAGCTCTCCTCTTAACAGTCAGTACTTTCTGAAGAAACCCCTATGCCCTATATAATCCCTCATATAGCCACCATTAAGGAGTTAGACCCTAAACCCTATACCATGTTGAGGATTGTACCTTTCGATTTAATCTTAGACTGCTTGTGTGTTCTTAAGTTAAGGGATGAGGTTGCGGAGGAGGGCAGTTTGAGCCGACGTTGCCCTAAGCCTTAAAGCCTTTGAACTCAAGGGTTTAGGGTTTAGGGTCTGAATCCCTAGTATCCCCCTTACTACCCCCTATAGTAGTCCACTAGATAATCCCTTATATAACCACTTTAAGGAGTTCAGATCGTGGTTCAGGTAGGGCTTAGTGTTCCTGGCGCTGAAGCAGTCCACTGAGATGCCGCGGACATGTCTGAAAACAAGGCCCCAGATGCATAATCAATGTTAACCAGGACCCTCCTTGTAGCCTTATTTGGGGATATATGGTCCCTAATAGTAAGTACCTAGGCCCTAATAGAGGGTAGGAGGAGGGTCTAGGAAGGTTTAGGGTTAAGGGTTTAAGGTGTAGGGCTTTAGGGGTTAGGGTTCAGGGCTTGGGAACTTTATACCTTAGACCCTAAAACCTATTCATGCTCTACATGGGTTTAGGGCTTCGGGGACCCTCAGTCCCCAATCCTTGGCAGTTTCCATTTTTTAGATTCTTTCAATCCAAGCTTTTTAGGGTTTAGGGTTTAAGACCGTGATTACGAGCTACGTTGTAGATTTCCATAAGCCCTAAACGCAAAACCTATGTCATTTGAACTCTAAACTCTTTATCCGAATCCCTGAAATAAAATCCGAAGTCTTCATGGCTACTAGTACCCTAAACCCTCAATCCTAAACCCTAAGCCCTAAACCTCCATGAGCCATTGTCTAAACTCCTAAACTTCCCCCTTAAAATCCCCGATAGTAGTCCTCTATATAATACTTTATATAGCCCCTTTAAGGAGTTTAGACTATGGCTCACATCCTCCCTAAACCCTAAACCCTCAATCCAAGGTTTTCATTGTTAATGGTCGATGGCACGCGAGCCATCTTTGTAAACCGCGAGGTGGCACACCTGTTTGGTGAGGCCCGTTGGAAAGTTTAGGGTAAGGGTTTAGGGTTTAGGGTTTAGGGTTTAGGGTTTAGGGTGGGGGAGTAGCATGGGTTCCCTTAACCAGCCCCCTTATACTATCTCCCCACAATTAAGCTCATTGAAGGCTAACTAAGGCTAAGTGAGGAGGAACGTCGGGGACTAGTACAGAAGGGGGTGGTGAGGGGATCCATAAGTTTGGGGTCTGGGGTTTAGGTTACGGCTTAGAGCAAAAAGCGCCAGGAGTTTAGGGCTTTAAAGGTACAGGCCTAGAGTCAGCTTTTTAGGAGTTTCAGGGTGGAGGTTTTAGCGGGATTTGCAGTGGGTGCAGTTTCACAGGGTCATCTAGGGTTATGTGAAAGGGGTGGTAGGTATCTCCGATTGATTTCTGGACCCCTCGACAAAAAAGAACGAAGATCCAGGGCCCATAGCTGGGCCATACGTTGAGCTGGGGCCAAAAAGAAATGTACAGAGGAACCCCGGCTAGTTCTTCCGCTGTGGGTTCTCGTTCAGTGCAAGGTTTCTTTGTGAAGGCTAGGAGCCAGGAGGGAGGGTTTTCGCTTCGCCTTCTGCATTGGGCGAGGGCCGGGTCCATTTGGACAGCTGGCGGGGGTCACTCAGCTCTGCGCCTGGGTCCGCTCGGGCAGCTGGCAGGAGTCATTGCAGATGCCACGCCTTATTCCCATTTTGTGGCAGGAATACTGGCTGGCAGCGATCCACGCACGCGGATGCCGCAATTTTGCACATACGCCGAAGTGATCGCATCATTTCCATGTCTCATCATGGCTGCGAGTTGCTACTCTGAAAGGGGCCTTTGTCAGGCAGGATCCTGAACCACGTGGGCACCTGAGGACGAAGAGGAGCAGCTGTATGGTCTTTAAGCGAGGATCCCTCAAGACATCGCCGGAGCAAGTTGAGGGTGCACACATACATCCCGCCAAGGGCATATGGCTTTATCTTCAGACACCATAAGCCTTACCTGGAATTCGAAACCCTCAACATGTCGTAAGCCATTGCCGACTACCCTCATCGTGAAGCAAACCTGGTCGCGTAAACCTACCACCCCCGCCATTGCCACCAGCGCCACCGTGCTGCCGCTACCACCGTCACCACCGCCGCCGCCCCCGCAGTGCCGAAACCAGCACCGCTGCTGCCAACCACAAGGCAATCAAAACATCAAAGCCCTTACTTAGGTCCTACTCGCTGGGTATTTGTTGAGATCAGGCTCCCCATGCCTACGTGCAAAAGAAAGAGGGCATATCACACCTTAAAAGAAGCCAAGCCCTCAACCCTCAGCGCTAAACCGCAACCCAGGAAAGGGGTCCGACCCCACAAAGATGTTGGGAACCCTTATTTGGACAGTGATTCATGAGAACATGTTTCTAAATCCCCGTAAGGAACCTCCCAAGGCCCCACTGGGTGTTGCTGTAACGATGATTTCGGCCAAACGTAGACCTTAAGCCCTAAAAGCCAGATGATAGCTGCATTTTCATGTCCATTCCCCTATAAATATTGGATCCCAAGCAAAAATGGGTCCTGTCCCTTTCAGGAGGGGGAGGGTGGGTCCAAACAACTTTGACTTACAGTCCCCCTTAAATAGATAGAACATGACTTTGGGTACATTATAGTAGGATCCCCATATACCCCATATTCTATCTACTTAAGGGGGACTAAACCCTAAACCCCAAACCCTAAACCCTAAAGCCCTAAACCTTATTCTATCTACATAAGGTGCACTATAAACCTAAAACTTTGACTGACAGGTTGCCCCGCCTTTCGAGCTTTGGCGCCGTGGCGCCACGTGTAGCCGGCCCTGAAGATCTGGGGATTAGGGTTAGGGTTTAGGGCTTAGGGTTTAGGGTTTAGGGCTTAGGGGTGTAGGCTTAGTGATTCAAAGCCTTGAAGTTTGCACCCTTAATGTTAACAACCCTCGTTTTGGGGTCCCAAACGCCCTCACTAAGGGCCGTATTCTATGGTTCAGGGACTCAAACCCAAGGGTACAAACCCTAAGGGTACAAAGGAAGATTAGGTTTGGGATTGAGGGCCTAGGTCTTAGGGTTCAGGGTTCGAATGTTTGGGGTGGGGAGGGATCGAGTTTAGGGTTTAGGGGTTTAGGGCGTAGGGGTTTAGGGCGTAGGGGTTTAGGGTTTAGGGGTTTAGGGCGTAGGGGTTTAGGGTTTAGGGGTTTAGGGTTTAAGATTTAGGGTTTAGGGGTTTTGAGTTTAGGATTTAGGGTTTAGGGGTTAGGGTTTACGGGTTTAGCATTTAGTGGGTTCAGGGTCCTTAAGAAGTTACGTAGCCGGAGATTCTACAGGCCCTGCTTTGGATATTGCAGTGATTGTGTTGAGAAACTCCCATGTGGGGGTAGCTCCCTAAACCCTACACTTTAAACCTCAAACTGAAGTGACCCCCCCCTGCTGCAATGGTGACTAGAAAGGATAATAGGCATTATGTTAGGGTTTTATTCTTATATTCCTATTATACCACTATTGCAGGGTGGGGGGTTCCTCCTAACCTCAAACCCTACACCGCAACCTCTGGCGGCCACAGGCATGACAAAGGGACCCAACAATCAAAGGCCACTGCGACAGTGAATCTAACCATGGCAGTGACCTTCATGCTTAGGGGTTTAGGTTTAGGGGTTTAGGGGTTTAGGTTAGGGGTTAGGGTTGGGGTTTAGGGTTGAGGGGGGAGTAGGGGTTGGGGTTAGGGTTTAGGTTAGGGGTTTAAGGCTTTAGGGTTTAAGCTTTAGGGGTGAGGGTTAAGGGGTTGAGGGGGGAGAGATAGCCGGCTAAACTTGAAGTTAATCACAGGCGGCCCATGTCTGACATGCAGCTGTCACTTACACCGTCCAGAATCGTCGCAAGGTCGTGCTGCAACCTTGCATCAGTTACCAGTGATGACAAGAGTTGGGGCAAGTCAGGGTTTGGGTTTAGCGTTGTAGCCTTTGGGATTGGGATTGGTTGTTGGGGCATTGGGATTGGGTTTGTGGCTTTGTTCTTGATGTTATAGGCTAGGGGTTTTATGTAGCAAGGGCTTTGGCATATCCAGAATTCGGGCGTGAGGTATGATGTAGGATGGCCTCCCACATACCTAGAATTACAGCCACCATTTTGGTGCTAAAAGTTTCATTATGGCCTAAACCCAAAACCTAGATGGGTCTTTGGGAGGTCTAGATCGGTGCAGTTTCCGCGGGAATTTCGGGGCCAGCGTTCGGACCT
>CAJNIZ010035236.1:44563-69163 GCA_905231905.1 Symbiodinium pilosum
AGGATTTGAGGATTTAGGGTTTGGGGCTCTGGGGTCAGGGTTTCGGGGTTGCGGGTCTTAGGGTTTGGGTAGGGTGTAAACCTCCTTGTGGGGCTCTTGCTTCAATTTACTTAAGCCTGTTTGCGGCCTTCTTGATCGAATTTCCTGAATCTATCCTCCTTGGTTGATTCTGCCTAATGAGTCTGCCAACCTGATGTTGAACCACCTTTCGAATAGATAGCTGCGCTGGCGCACCTAGGCGAAGCCTTCTAAAGGATTCATTGTCTTTGCCATTCCCCTATTCACCCCGATATACAACCTTTACATGTACTCCTATATTCCCGGATCACCTAAACTCTAAACCCTAAACCCAACCCCTAAACCCTAAACATAGCCCTATATGGGTGGTTGTCAAAGTTATGGTCCCAAAAGGGATCCCTATTATAATACAGCACCTAATATTTAGGATACCCAAAAAGGGACCATAATTTTGACAACCACCCATATAAACCGCGGTAGCGGTCACTCCTCCCCTTCCTTGCCGTTGCGCTTGCGCACAAGCCAAACAGGCCAAGCTCCACTTCTCAAGTCGGTATCGGGAGAGCATGGTATCCGGTTAGGGTTTAGGGTTTAGGGCTTGGGGTTCAGGGTTCCAAGCCCAAACCCCTAAACATCCCCATCGCCCCTTCAAGGCCCGCTACCCAGACCCAAGTCAGACTTCCTTCACTACTAATATGGGGAGTTCTATAAGGAATATAACTTGGGTACTGCCCCCCCTCATTAAAATAATAGGGTTATATATGGCCCTTAATATGACCCCTAATATAGATGTTACTGGGAGGGGGCAGTACCCAAAGTATAACGGTGCTAGTATGGTCATATGGGAATCCAGTTCTTACATCCTCCCAGGGGTCCTGGTAACGGCATCCTGAACCCTAAGCTCGTTCTGAGTTCAGGGTGTTGTGCACTTCTTCACCTGGACTAGGTGCTGCTGGCAAAAGGCGCCGGCGTCGACATCCAAAACTACCGCTGCTTGGATCCCAAAATGGGGGATTTAAGGGGTCGAGGCTTTGGGGGCTAGGGATTAGGGTTCCTCTATCACCCTTCAAGGTTTCCACCTTTAATTAGGGTTATTACGGGCAATTAAGGTGAATTGTTGTTAAGACGTTGAGTATTCTAGGCTCTGCCAAGTTTTTTGGTCCCCTGATTCCCGGGTCCTCTAGTCTGTCTGGTCTCCTAGTCCTCTGATCCTCTGGTCAACGGTCCCCTGGTCCTCTGGTCGTTTTTGTGAATCTTCAGATGGGTTTATCTTCGGCAAGTGCGGGTTGCCTCCCATTGCCCTGGTCGCTTTGCAATCTGCAATCAGTTAAACAAAATCATTATCCAGCATACAAGCAACGTGTGAGTCTTCAGCGTGCTCGAGATTGTCAAGAACCCTTGCTGTTTGAGCGCAGGCAAGCCAATGCCTAGCAACTCCAAGCACGATCTATCGCGTCCGAACCTTCCAGTTATGCATCTTTGCATGGGTTCGTCCTCGTCTGATGTTTGCAAATGGGTGGGGTCCCTCCCCCAAACCCCTGCTGCTGTAGAACACCCCTGCAAGTAGATAACGCAATGTTTTGCACCATGAGGTCTGCGCCTCCCCCCCTCCCCCCGCCCTCCTACCTCCCCTCCCTCCCCCGTGCCCCTTGGCCTCATGCACTGATCCCCAACCCTCTACTTGTTTTGTCACAGGCAGTGAAGGCTCATATTTGTGAAGTTTTGCAAATGGTGCTGTAGGTCGCCTCCCCTCTGCCTCCTAGCTGTTTTATGGAAGGCAAGAAGTCAAATGGCAGAGCACATCAGTATCTGGCAAAACCTCGCAAGCTGCATTAGGATCTTCATCTTCCCAGCCGTATGCATCCACTCCTACATGGGAGAAGATCGGTTGGTCATGTATCATGTTGCATCGAAAAAAATCCTACAGTGGGCTCGGTCGAAGGTCATCATTCCCACAACTTATCCACCATGACCAGCGCTTTCCCAAGTCTTGAAATTTCATACCTTATATATATATATGTATTTATACACACACACAAACCCTAAGAACATCCTGTATAATGAGCATCTAATTTGGGATATTTTTAGGGGTTTGGGTTTGGATTTGACAAACAACGCAGGCGGGAAGACAGCCGCGGATCTTGCCTCGCAGATCCTGCCATTGAATTGGTCGCTTGATTGACGTTCAGATTGGCTAGGTAATCACCTATTGATTAACACTCCCACGCCTTAAACTTAGCAATCTTTTTTACACAACCTCTCTCTCTCTCTCTCTCTTTCTCTTTCTCTCTCTCTCTCTCTCTTTCTCTCCTCTCTACAGAATATATATTTATATATGTATTCACTATACATGTAAATATATAGATATATACATAGATAACTAAATAAATAAATATGCACATATATACATATAAATAGATATAAACAAATATATACATATATATATATGTACACATATTGTTTTTTGTTTTGGAGGGGGGGGGTCTTAGCAAGGGGTGTTATTACCAAAGTTTACATGGAACTCATGGAGCACCAAAAAATCAGTTCTCACAAAGCACCGTACTCTTTCTAGGGTCTAGGGTTAGGGTTCAGGGTTTAGGGTCCGCAGGACAGCAGCTTGGTGGTAGCAAAGCCTTCTGAAGAACGGATGCGTGGGAGTTTCCAAACTTACTGCCCGCAGCATAATTATACCCTTGTACTCCCTCTATATATCTCTAGGGTTGGTAGGGGCCTGCGCTTTTGAGGAACTTCAACGTACACCGGAGGTCCCTCCCCCTGGCATGTGTTCTCCTTTTGCAAGGATGTAGTTTAGGTGTACCCCCCACCCAGTAATAGTCGTTGTAAGGAATAGTAAGGATGATATTAGGGTCCTCTTATATTCCTATTATACCCACTATTACAGGGTGGGGGGTCCTCCTAAGATGTAGTTATCAAGTGCGAATCCTGAAAGGAGGTGTGTTCTGGGTTGCGGTAAAGGAACTTAATTTGAGTGACCTATTGGGGGAAGCCCTACTATTTACTATCTATATATATATATACACACCCATTATGGTAACTTAATTTGAGTTCCTTGACAGCAAACCAGTCTTGGGAATGTTGCATGTCAGGTTGCTATCCTCGCAAAGCGTTGTTCTTAGGTTCGCGCAACAGGTGGCTTTTTCCAAATCCTTGCCATCAGTACAACTACGGGGTCACTCGCAAAAATTTTAGATGAACCTTGCGGAGCCTCATGGAGGTTCTGGGAAAACTGGCAACCAATCTATCAAAGTCTGCACAAACCTTATGACTTGGACATCTGCACAAATCTCCAAGCCCAAGCCGAAAACACAGAAGCGCTGGAGGAGCAGTTTATGGTGAAGCAACAGCACAATACCGACACTTTTTTTCTTTTTAAAAGTAATTTCAGCCTAAACCAGAGTCACAGGAACCTAAACCCTAAACCAAGGATAAGTGTATTGCGTACTGTGGCCACCGCTGTGTTGAAGCAGGCGCGATAGATACATCTCTAGATACATAGATGTGTACATGTTTCTGTGCAAATGTATATATATATCTATATACTTTTTTTTTTTTTTAAATCCTTTGGCACCTTACATGAGCCTGGTGCCAGGTTATCCAGCTGGTAAGTACACACCTGGACTTATCCTTAATCATCAGCTTGAGAGAAACATCCTCCATGACAACTGCACAAAAAGCTTTGCGACCGAGGTCTAAACAATCTCCAATTTCGTACAGTAGTTTGATTCCATGCTCTTTTCTAAGCTATAAACCTTAAACCATAAATCCTAAAACCCTGCGACTGAGGACAAGGGAAGGTCTGAATGGCACGAGTTCGGACTCTGAGGACAATGACACCTTCTTCATCTGAGAGCGCAGGGCGCTACATTGAGGCAGAAGCCTGAACAATTAGTAAGCTTATTCCGCGACGTTCAGTAGTGTTGCTTCTTCATCGATGGCGCGCAGTAAGATTGCACAATTTGTTCAGGCCAAGCTGACTGCATGTGTTGGGGGAGGCTTTGTTTCATTAAGGAACAGGTTCGTTCTCAATAGTACTAAGAGCAGCGAGTGCTGAGCAGTAAAGAATACAATTCCATCATTTTCCTTGTGCAATTATCCGAGAAGCAACTCCAAAACCTTGCTCAGAAGTTTTCGCCATTATATGGGCCACAGTCATGATCTGATCTCCTAGTATCCCCCTTAATATGCCCCCTCATAATACTCCCCTATATAATCCCCTATATACCCTAAACCCTAAACCATCATGATTCTGCCCCTGGTGCTCATCCAGACTTGCCTCCTCCCAACACTCGCACTGTGGGCATTTTTAATGAGTCACACCACCACAATATATGAATGGGGGTTTCCTAAAGTTAGGGGTACCATTTTGGGGGTTCCTATGATAAGGATTATGGTTTTTTGGGGGTCTATATTGGGGTCCTCTGTTGAGGGAAACTACCAAATCAAGTGGCGCAAATTTTAGCAACGATCATGTCATGCTGGCGTCTCCAAGTTGTGGGCCCCTGTTCGGGATTTTTTGGATGTAGAGCTTGGGGTTTAGGATTTAGGTTTTAGAGTTTAGGGTTGGGTCCAGGGTGGGTTGAACCCTAGAAGCCGCCATGAAGGGTCCTTCTTTGAGACGCTCCGAAGCATGTTTCCGACTGAAGAAGCGGACGTCCCAGTCCATACCATCCAGCAGCTCGTCTGGGTCACTGATATATACACACATATATATATATATGCGTATACACATATAGGTTTCGGGTTTAGGGTTGAGGGAGGGTATGCGTACTTGAAAGGCGTCTAAACGGGGATATATATCTATATATACATATTCAGATATGCTCATTTTTAGTTTATGGTTTACTCACCCTGTCTGCAGTTCTATTTCACTCCATTCTTGCCCTACGAGAAGCTTCACGTTACCCACCAAGGGTTTGGGGTTGAGAGTGCCGGGCTGATGCAAGGCTTGCCGTGTCTATTGTTGCCTGCTTCCAGACGGTCGGGACCAGCACATAGAGGCTATATATGGGTATAATGGAAAAGAAAATGGAAACTACTATAATGGGTTATATAGGGTTTAGGGTTTAGGAGGGGTTAGGGTTCTACACACCCCAATAATGGAGAATCCAATGGAAAAGACAATGGACAATTAAATGGACACTGGGATTATGTAGTTCTGGATAAGCTTCAGCACTAATCGCTGCGTGCTGAATCCCCCAAATTATGGATTGACGAACCACCCCGCTCTTTACAACCCCCTCAAACTTCCCTCTTAATCCGGCTTATTTGGGCGGTTAATCAAGGTTAATTAGGGGAAATCGTAGGGGGTTCAGTATAGGGGTGGGTAGGAGAATTCATAGCAAACCCTTAACCCCCGAACCCCAAACCCCACGCCCCAAACCTTGGAGAAAAGGTCCGATAAAGCATCAAAACAAAGTTTGCCCAAACCCGAAATCCCCAACCCTTGACCCTAAACCCTAAAACCGCAACCTCAGCTTGGCTGCTTTTCCAGGGTGGGGTGCTTCTGAATTTTGAACCATCGTCAGAGCTTACAGACTTTCGACCCGTGCTACCAGGAGGGTTGGTTAGGTTGAGGGTTCAGCGTTTTTGGGTTTAGGGTTTAGGGTTTAGGAGCGCTAGTGGAAGCAATTGAGGTAATAGCCTAAGGGAATGTTCCCCATCTCCAGCCCTGAACCTTGAAACCTAAACACTAGCCCTTGCTTTCAGATTCGTAGCCCTAAACCTATATCAGCCATTCTCTAAACTCCTAGTATCCCCCTTAATGGTTGAGGCTTCCCATTCCTATGAGCTATAGTCTCAACTCCTTAAAAGGGTTTGTATAGGGGATTATGTAGGGGACTGCTATAGTGGCTATTAAGGGGGATACTAGGAGTTTAGACTATAGCTCATATTGACAATGCTCCTCCCCCGTATCGTTGGATTATCCCTACGTATGACGATATACTGCAGCAGGAAAATTTCATGCAAGGCGGTGGGGGCTTTAAAGATCTTAAGGTCAGGAGAAATGATTAGCAGCCCCCTGTTTCCTAACACTTTCTTGCAGTGCATTGGGTCACGTGCTTTTGCCGGTCTGTGGCTTGCCGCACAAAAACATGTACTCAGGGTTTAGGTCTTTGGGGTTTAGGGAAACCCTAAACACCAAATCCTGGACCCTAAACCCTAAAGCCCACGCCCCTAAACCCTAAGCCCTAAGCCCGAAACCTCAAACCCTAAACTCTACATCCTAAACTCCTTCAGCCTTAGACGCAAACAGAGCAAGCCAGAGACTTGTACAAAGAACTTAACCCAGACCCCTGATGAATAAACCCCCTCCCTAAATAGGAATTGTAATAGGGATCCCCATATTAAGGCTCTTAAAAGGAGGGGGTTTATGCCTCAAGGGGTCTACATTAAGCACATGAAGCAAATGGCTTACTTTACCTGGGAAGCGTAGCTTCCCCAAATAAGAGTTCATGAATTCTAAGTAGTCTGAAATCAGGGGACATCGGGGAAAGTAGATGTAGGGTTTAGGGTTTAGGGTTGTTAGAAACCCTAAGCCCTGAACCATTCATGAATGGCTTGAGAGCAGTAAGGTTCTTGTTGGGAAGATGCACAGGTCGAAGCAAGGTTCGAGAACAGCTGGTTAGCAAGGAATGACGGAATGGATCCTGTAGTGGTCCCTATGTAACCCGGTATAGGGTTTAGGGTTTAGGGTTGAAGAAATGGATCCTTACCGTAGTTCCTTTATCATGCTCGATAATGTGTTAGTTTTCAGTTTTTCACTTGCTTCATTCCCTGCTAACCAGAGTCTTTTGAGAATACACAGAATCATGTGGAGCTCCACAAATGGCCCTGCGAATGCTATAGTCCTGCTGAAAAACTGGGTGAATGAGGTTCCATATCAGTTTGGGGGAGAGTGTCTATATTGCATCTTCTTGCGGGGCTATATGATGCCGTGCTCACAGTTTCTGATGCACGTGGCAGAGCTACACATGGGAGACTACGGGCAAACTGCAATTATTTTCAAGGACTGCTTCAACAGAGGTTGAGATGCAGAGTTGCAATTCAATTTACACACGCTCTTTTTTGGGTCGCGCGGCGCTGTTGTACACTTTCTGCTTGGTTTCCTGCCTAGGGTTTCCGAAAGATCTCAACAAGCAATCGTCCCTAAACCCTAAAACACTTGATCCTAGATCCGAGCCCTCAGCTCGAAAGCCTCAACCTCGATATGGTGGGTTTCCTAAAATTAGGGGTACTATTTTTGGGGTCCCCATGATAAGGACCATAGTATATTTGGGTCTATATTGGGGTCCCCTCATTTTGGGAAACTATTATATATATATACATGTCACTGTAAACTTCCACTTTTGATTTAGTTTTGCAATTTCATTTCTATTTGGTTCTCCATTAACCCTAAACCCTAATCCCCGAAGCCCAACTGCGACCTGGGCTTTTGCAAGCCTGAAAGACAGGCGCTTGGTTCGAGCGCCTTTCGTTATGAGCATCCTGCATGGGAGAAAGGCTGTTGAAGAAGACCCGTTTAGGGTTTAGAGTTTTACGGTCTAGGGTTTAGGGTACAAGGGATTTAGCAATAATGGAAAAGAAGCTGGAAACTACTATCTGATTCAGGTTTTAAGGTTTGAGGGTACCGACTATGGGCAGGGTTTCGCTCAGGCTCTCAGGCAGAGACCCTCACCATGTAGAAGATAACCACAGTGGAGGGAAGGCAGGTGCTGCAGTAGCATCATGGCCTAGCCTCAACCCTAACCTCTAAACCCTAAATGCATAACCCTAAACCCGAAACCCTAAACCCCTACACCTGAAATAGTAGTTTCCCTCTTATTTTCCATTATCCCAATATAACCCCAATATCCTTACGTATAACCCCAATATACCCCCTATAATCCTTATATAACCCCTATAATCCCCCCCTTAGACTTGCACCGATGGGTCAGGCTTTGACCAAGAGGATGTGGCTTGGGCTCCTGGCTTCCCCCTGCCCCGGTTTCTGAAAACTCTGCGCCCTCTAAACATATATTGGGGTTATGTAGGGATAAGTGTAAAGAAAATGGAAACTACAATAGTACATTGGGGTTATATAGGGTTATATAGGGTTATAGTCCCCTTAAGTAGATAGAATATGGCTTTGGGTATATTATAATTCAGATCCCCATATACCCCATATTCGATCTAGTTAAAGGGGATTGTATTCAAACGGACTTGTGTCAAACTAGGACCCCTGTCCCCGTTTCCAACAGCGCTAAGCCCCTAAACCCTAAACCCTAGACCCGAAAACCTAAACCCTAAATCCTAAATTGTAGTTCCCATTTTATTTTCCATTATCCCAAGGTAACCCCCTAGAATCTGTTTGGTTGCAGCCCCTGAATCCTAAGCCTTGGACCCAAGCACGGCTGACGCATTTGTACCAGAGTCCGTAGGAGCCACCTATTCCACCATCATGGCTCGTTTTCATGTGTCGTCTTGCAAGGCCTAGACAGGGTTTTGCGTTTGCGGTTTGCCTTCAAGCCTATACACCAGAAGTTCGGAAGGACCTGAACACTACCCTCTTTTAAACTAACATGGAACCAATGTGGGTCCCCGCACAAGGGGAGGCAGTCTTTCTTGTCTCTTTTGTGGCTCCCTTTTGGGGGGGCCATGTTTCTACCGTAAGCCCTGAGCCCTAAACCAAAAAAGACTTTAAACCCTAAACCGCCCTTTGCCCTTACCCTTCTCGTAAGCTCTAGGATCCCGGCTCCCCACTTTAAGACGAAGAGAAGCCGATCTTAGCTTAGATGGGTTAAGGCTTAAGGCTTAGGGTTTAGGGCTTAGGGTAGCACCCTCAAACCCCTTGAGCCCTGAATCCTCAACCCCGAAAAACTTGGGCTGATGTCGCACATTTGGGGAGTGTGCTGAGCCAAAAACCCTGAACGCAAACCTGGTACTGTGGAAGTTTTCAGAATCAGAAGCATCAACGTTATGTCTTCTTATACCTTCTATGACTGTAAGGGGACATACCTCAAACATGTTCTACCCACAAACCCTTAAAACCTTGAGCCCTAAACCCTTAACCCTAAACCCTAAACCTTGAGCCCTAAACCCCTAACCACCCTAAACCCTTGACCCTAAACCCTAAACCCTTGACAGTCGACTCTGAGCTTTAAGGTGAGGACATGGTACCTTGGGTAGACACTCTCCTCAGCGAAGTGCAGACGCCTCTCCGGCCTGTGGTCTTCTGGTTTAGGGTCCTGTTTAGGGTTTGGGGATAGGGTTTAGGGTTTGGGGTTTAGAGTTTAGGGGCTGCTTTTAGGCTTCTGACTTTAGGGTTCTGCATTTGGGGTTTGGGGACAAAGCTGTGACGATGATGGCCATATGAACAGTAAGAATAGTAGCAGCACTAAACGAATAAACATAACAGCATTAATGCTAGTAATGCATCGAAAATGCTACGAGTGACCATAATGTCCATTCAAACGGCAATAGCAACAACAGCAGCAGCGGCAGGAGGAGCAGGAGGACTGGTAGGCGCCCCCCTTCCCTACCAACTATGTTTCCCAGATTGTGCCTGTTGAAACCAGGTAAAAATTGAGGAAATACTGGCTATGTGGAATGCCAACAGGTTTTGTACTTTCGTAATGCGTGGGGATGCTGGGAGGCGGGGTAGGGTGGGGAGAGGGGGGGGCGGGGGGCGGGGGGCGTTTGGCACAGTCCTACCTGCATGTGTTTCGAAGTTGAGCACACCCCCCGGCCGTGACTTTTCTGTGGTTGCCTTTCAAATCATGGCGATCCAGCACACTGGCCAGGAAGACATGCTTCTTCAATGGCAACTGCAGGATGTGATTCCGAAGAAGACGGAGGACAAAGTACTGGCCACAAGGTTTGTCCGACTCGTGCAAGGTTGAGAGACATCAGTTCTCAGAACATCGCAAGAACATCCTGAAACCATTCATGAAATGGGCCGATGAAGACCTGCGGCCATGGCCAGGTCTCTGCTTCGAAGACGTGTTTGTGACACGGCTGATGGAAAGGTGAGGCAGCTCATAAAGGATCCACGACAGAATTGTTATGCTGCCGTTCCCTGCTCCCTGTCCAGCGCTCCCTCAGCAGAGACACGGCGCGATTCTGCTTTCAAGTCTTGCAGGCGGCAGTGGTTTGCAAGTTCTTCTGGATCAGGCTGCGCTGGTTGTGGCTGGAGCGCGTCAGCCAGACTTGCTGCACCTGCTAGCGGAGGAAGGCCACGACGGCAAGAGCCTTGTATGTGTGGATCATTTGAAGCAAGTCTTTGGCACAGCTTATGGCAATGCTCCATCGTCCATGCTACAAACCGATCGAGAATTTCAGGTTCAAGGCTTGAACTTTGTGCACTACAGTTTCTTGTGCTCGATGAATGTAAGCGATCAAAGAGTTATGGAGGAGATCCCGAATCTTTTTGTGTCAGGCGGATGTCTGGAGCTGCGACCGAATTACGCCACGCAGACCAGGTACGGCTCCTGGCCGTTCGCCGGAAAAGTATGGTGACATGCAGTTCTTGTTTGGAGTTTCCCGCGGCGGATAGGCAAACCGCGAAGGACACGCAGTGGCTTTTGAGGTGGATGAGCCGTGCTAGCACGGCAGAGTCACCTGCCGCAGAGGCTGACGCTGACAAAACCAAGCGGAGCAGGTCCGAGATCCTTGTTCGTGAAATGCACGCTGCTATCAAGTCCCGGTTCTTTTCCGCAGCGCCTTGCTGAAGCCAGTATGCGTTTGCACTTAAATTTGAGGACCGTCGAATGCAGTCCAACATGAGTTAGATGTGAAGCGTGCGCCAGAGAATGCGAACCCGGATGCTGCTAAAGGGCCGAAGAAGGTGCGGGTGGATCACGGGGCGGTGGCTGAGTTCCCGAATCTGGTGCGGAGTTCACAAGGTCTCAAGTGGCAGGGCGTAGTGTTGGATCGCTTTGAAAGGCGACAGTTGAATGTTGAGAGCTGGGAGAGGCTTGCATAGTAGTTGCACTGTAGAGTTTTTCTCCTTATTTTGGTGCACGCACGGTGACTCAAGTTAGCAAATATGAGTTCCTCATGCTGCTACATCAGGCGGTGAGTATGTTGCCCTTCTCAACTGTTGGAGGCTTCTGACATCAACAGCTGATCCCTGTGACGAAGTTTTTGGCACGTGGGCAGCATGGCCTTGGCTGCCTGAGAGTGAGCCGCGGGAAGACCCCGCGATAAAGACAGGAACGTTTCTTGATAGTGACCCTGGAGCATCGAATGCCACATAGATGTGGCAAAGCTAGAGGAATACATGGCGCAGGGCTTGAGGTGTCAGGGATTATTAAGGACCTAGCGCCCTGAGCGCCCTCATCGTCCTGATGCGGGCTTTGTGGGCGGCGGCCGCAGCGGCCGCGTTGCGCTCATCACCCTCAGCGCCCTCATCGCCTTCAGCGTCCTCAGCGGCCTCAGCGGCCTCAGCGCCCTCAGCGCTCTCAGCGCCCTCAGCGCCCTCAGCACCCTCAGCGCCCTCAGCGCCCTCAGCGCCTTCAGCGCCTTCAGCAACCTCAGTGCCCTCAGCGGCGCCGCCAGCGCCCACGCCGCCCCCAGCGCCCTCAGCGCCCTCAGCGCCCTCGGCGCCTTCATCGCCTGCCCGAATGCTAACGGGGCCGTGGCTATGTGTTAATCTTTATTCTTATGAGTAGCATGCAGCGTCAGGACACGGAGTGCGAAATTTTCAGCGTCGATTTGACGGCCGTTTTTGGATGGTTTCAGGAGGCGTCCCAGCAACGGCGCTGTCACATAGCCTGCAAGTGTCCAACACACACAGGGGGGGTGGGTGGGTGGGGGCATAGTGACGTCAACCCGAAGAGCACACATGCAAAAACTATTGGCATTTATAGCATTTTGGATGTTTTTGCGTGGGTGAGGCACGTTCCGCCACTACCCTCTTTTTTTCGGCTCTTGACAGCTCACCCCTGACATTTCCGGGAACATAGTTGGTGGGGGGGCTACTACCTACTAACTGGTAATAGTGGTAATAGTGGTAGTAGTGGTAGAAGTAGTAGTAGTAGTAGTAGTAGTAGTACTAGTACTAGTACTAGTAATAGTAGTAGTCGTAGTAGTACTAGTAGTAGTAGTAGTAGTAGTACTAGGAGGAGGAGAAGGAGGCTTAAACCCTGAATGCAGAATAACGAGACTAAACCCCAAACCCTATGCCCAAATTCCATTTTATGGGTTTTGTATTGGCTTTCATGAAGCTTTTAATGGTTTTCTGGGTTGGGGTTTGGATGATACCAAAATTCCTGTATCACCTTGTTAACTACAATGTTGTTCTTCTCAGGGTAGTAGAAAGTACTTAGGATCATGCAGGATGTTTGGTAATTACCAGACCAGGCCACATATCAAGTTCGCTGGGGTCACAGCAGTCAAGTTCGTTCAAAGCCACCAGAGCTTTGGTTACTAATAGGGATTATGGAAAAGAAAATGAAATTTACTTTAGTATATTTGGGTTATAGATAATGGAAAATAAAGTGGAGACTACTATTATGATAGGGTATAATATTGGTACTTGGCCTTGAAGCTTGCAGGTTCAATTGCACAGTTGATTACGAGAAACTTGGTGCACTATGGCCATGTGCGTGAAAGTTCGAGGCTGCAAAACCTCGGCCCCAGCCCCAAGCCCTGAGCCCCTTAGAGCTAAACCGACTCTTGCGGTGAATGGAAGGCAGGTGGAGCAGTTGCAGGAGCAAGCGCAGATTTGCATGCCCGTGCCGCAGAACTTGTCTCCTCGTTTTGGGAAAGTAGACTTTCCTTTGCTGGAACCTTGAAGCCCCTGGTGATCGTGTAGCCATTGTGTTGGGATGCCCGGGATTCGGTTGGGGTTGTAGGATTTGAAGCCAGAGTAGTGAGCATGGAAGTAATAGTAAAGTTACTACGAGTAACAACGACAACAGCAAAGGTCATCGGTATAAGATAGCAGTAAGAAGAACAGTAGTAACAATCGGATCCCCCCAAGCCCAATACTCCCCTAAACCCTAAACCCAAGCGATGATTTACAGCCATGGGGAATGAAACCGGTTTTTACGGGTGTACGTGTCAGATCGTGGTGAGCCTAATCCGGGATAAACACAGGTGAAAAGGAGTATATAGAGAGAGATATAGAAATAGAGGAATATATATCCCTTAATAATGGAGAATCAAATGGGAAAAATGGAGAATGAAATGGAAACTGGGGTTATATAGGGGATTATAGGGGTTGTAGTTATAGTCTAAACTCCTAGCATCCCCCTTAATAGCCCTTCCAATGGTCCCCTATATAATTCCTTTAAGGAGTTTAGACTATAGCTCATATGGAGATATAGGGATCTATAGGGAGATATAGGGTTATTGAGGATTATGTAAGGATATACAGGGAATGTATAGGGACATATAGGGATATTCGGCTAAGAATGGAGAAGCAAACGGAAAAAACACATGGATGAATGGAAGCTACTATTCCAGGCACAGGGCTGAGGGACCGGTGGAGAACCAAGTTGAAAAGATATGGAAACTGGCATGATTTAGGGTTTTAGGGTGTGGGACAGGTCTCAACGCGTTTGCTCTCAACTGCATCTCACCTGGCTTCAACCTAAACCCTAAACCCTAAACCCTAAAACCTAAAACCTAAACCCTAAGTTGGCCTTTGGGGTTCATTTGCAGTTTGTGGTTGCGTGTTTCTGGAGTTGAGACCATGCTACCTTTTGGGCCCTTTATCAAATTTAGGGTTTAGGGTTTAGCGTTTAGGGTTCCGGCTAAATTGTCTTTCCTTGTTTGTGAATTTTCTGCTTTTGGCCGGCGCATGTGCTTCATACATTTAGAGAGGCGCCTAGCAACCCCAGAAGACTTTCGAATCCTGATATAGACGCACCTTGAAGCCTAAGCTTATGGGACCTCATGTTATGCACTGAAGTGCCCGAGCTGCCTATATGATCTATAGTCTAAACTCCTTAAAGGAGGTTATACAGGGGATCGCTTAGGGGAGTATTATAGCGGTTACTAAGGGGGATACTAGGAGTTTAGACCATGGCTCACATCACGCTCGGTTGCGGGAACGTGCTGGCGAGCAGAAGCTTGCCCTGCAAGAACTCAACTTGCAACCCAAAGCCCGAGCAAACGGAGGCCTCAAAACAAGGTTGTGCAGCAGTTTCCCTTTGCACAGGTACCAAGTTCTTTTTTTGGAAGCCATTCAGTCTACGCAGACAGCCCTACACCTTGAACAGCTCTTGACACTTTAGCAACACCATTGCACCCTCGCAGATTTATAGCCAAAGCTGACAGCAAGTTGTTCTTTTTTCGAACGTCAATCCCGTACTAGGCGTATGTAATCCTGAAAGGTGTCTCTATACTCCCCTTCCCCAGGGCCCCCTCCCCTGATTGAGAGCCCCCCTTTGATTCGCCTGACTGAACCCTAAACCCTAGACCCTGTAGGATCCAGAGCCTGGTTATTACATTGAGACTGTAGGGGATCTGGGGAGTCACTAGTACTTGGACATGTGTCACCGTTCCCTAGAAACTGAGATCTAAGCCTAACCGCCAGTGCCCTATACCCCCCTTACGCGAATAGACCCTTAAACCTAAACCGCTGAAGTCACAATCCTAAACCCAAAACTCTAAACCCTAAACCCCTGAACTCCAAATTCTGAACCCTACGTCCCAACCACCATGCAGGGAGCATGATCACTTCGATGTGGCGGAGCGCATTGCTCGGAACCCAGTATATCATGGGTGTTAGCACGTTGGTACTTGAGGCTTCGGGATAAGGTTTAGTGTTTGGGGTCTGAGAATTTAGGGCTCAGGACTTCTGCTCTCTCGTGGCCAGTAGGGAATGGGGGAATGGATTCTAAGTACTCTTCTCTCTCTCTCTCTCTCTCTTCCTTCCTTTATAGTGGTCTCATTACCCCATGTTCCTTTTTTCCATGCTAAGCCCTAAATCTTGGTCTCATCACCAGTAAGCTGGTTCGGGGCTCAGGTCCAGCATTAAGCGTTTACTGCTCTGGTCCTTAATGGTCTGAAAGGTACACAACAATGAAAGGCATACAACAAAGACACTATAAGAATTTTGCAGTATAATACGTGCACACTTTTGTGTTATGATACCTGAGTTCCGTGAACTGAAGCTGAACCCTGAATCTGAAGAAGCGGCGGTGAGAGTTTGGGGTTTAAGGCTTGTGGCGCTTTGGGATAGCAAAGTAATCCCCTATTGTTGGTATACATCAACACAATGTAGACCCATGATTAAGAAACCCTTCCTTTTAGGGGCCTTATCCCTATTATCATCCCTATTGAGGGGAGGGGGTTTACATTAATCAGAGGACTGGGTTAATCATGAATAATTTGGGGGGCCCTTTTCAGCGCCGACCGTAGTGTTTAGGGGACTTGGGGTTATACCCGTATCTCCAAACCCAGATTCAATTTCATTTTCCGTTTGATCCTCCACTGCCTTAAACCTCAAACCCCACACCCTATATAGCCCCTATACATTTCCGCATACCCCAACGACAACCTAAACCTTGGATCCCAAATACTGAACCCAACAAAGTGAGCCTTGCTTTATATAGCCTACTAAAAGAAGGTTTCTGTATGAAAAGCGCATGGGCTACTTGCACCTTTGAGCGGCCCTCCTGTGACGATGGGTCTTCTAAGAGCACTTCTGAAGAGGGTCGAGGATTTAGGGCAACGCCCTGGAAGTAAGAATCCAAATCCTGATCGAACACTTCTTGTCCTACACACGACCTAGTTGAACTTGGATGCCCAGTTTGAATACAATCCAGTCATGCTGTAGTTATAACTGAATTATAAGTTCCGCAAGTTCTATAGTCATGGTTATAGTTACTTTTTTTTCATATTGGTAACAAGTTGATGGTCATTGTTCTGCGTCTCCAAACCATAAAACCTGAATCCTAGTCCCTAGTTATCCCTGACAGTCCTCATTTTTCGCTTGATTCGCCACTTGATTCTCAATTAAGGTTGGTCAAGATTACTTTGCACTTACATGTCAAAGTCAACTGTAAGCTGAACACCTTCAACCCTAAACCCTAAGCTCTAAAGTTTTTAGGTTTAGGGTCTAGGTAAGCCCTAAGGCCTTTCCTAGGCCCTAAAATCCTGAATTCTCCGCAGCCCTTTAACAACGAAACTCCAACTCCTGCCCCTGAGCCTAAACAGTACATATGGGGGTTTCCTAAAATTAGGGGTCTTTTAAAGGGATTATAGGGATTATATAGGGGAGATATAAGGGTGTATAGGGGTATATTTGAGAATATAGGGTTTAGGGTTTCCTAAAATTAGGGGTACAATTTTGGGAGTCCTTATAAAAAGGCTTACCGTACTTTGAGGTATATTGGGATCCTCCTATTTCAGGAAGTATCATATGCCGCAATGGAAAGTACCTTCTCATTTAGGGTTTAGTGTTTCGAGTGGGGTGGTTCGCAAGGAGTGAAGGAAAAGGCTTCAGGAACTATGTGCTGTAAGGATCCAGGCCCTACTCGCCACCAGTTGATGTTAGGGAGATTGTTTTTTGGTAGGGTGCTAAACCCCTAAACCCTAAAACCTAAACCCTAAACACTAAACCCCCAATCTTTCTAAACTCGAAAAGGCCTAAGCAGACAGAATGAGCGGACAAGCCGGTGGCCTGGAAGTCCCCTGAGCTCCTAAATCCTGAAGCCCCTAAACTCTAACCCCTAACCCCTTTAGGGTTTAGGGTTTAGGGTTACTGCTAAACCCAAAGCCCCTGAACTCGAAACCCTAAACAACTAAACCCTGACACCTCTAACTTTCAGGTGAATTGCGCATCCGACTTCGAAGAAATGCGTGCGGACACCCAGCTTTAAGCTGGATTCGAGTACAGGTCCTTTAAACATAGAATAGCGTTTTTTGGGTTATATTAGGGTTATATTAGGGTTATAATGGAGAATCAACTCGAAGAACGTGGAAAATAAAATGGAAGCTGGGGTAACATGGGCCGGGGTTTTAAGGGGTTTTAGGTTTCAGGGTGTGGGTCCTTGTAAGGGGTTAAAAGGGGTTTAGGGGTTAGGGTCTCAAAAGGGAGGTTTGCAGGGGTTTTAGGCTGCAGGTTGTATAGGGGTGGGGTTAGATGATAGGTTTAGGGTAATGACAAGCAACCTGGGATAATGTGGTGTGGTGTTTAGGGGTTAGGTCATACAGTAGGGTCTTTATTATAGTTTTTGGTGAATGTATATAGGGTCCCGTAGGACCATGGGTGAGTGAAAACTCAAATTATTTTCCCGACAACACGATCTTAATCAGCTGGGCTTATGCATTGCTAGTGAGTTCAAGTGGTGCTGATCGTCTGCCTGCAGCACCTTCGCGATATGTGGTATTGCGTCTCGGCTGCCAGCTGTGATTCTGGAGCAGTTTTTGAGCACACTGCCACAGCCATGTTGTAGGTGCAAGGGGCAGGCGCAGCGGAAAGAGCGAGATGCGCGTGCCAATGCAGGGAGGAAGGGGCCCACCAGCTAAAGCCTTTATGGTGCTCACATGGAAATACACGGTTCAGAGTTTTGGTGGCATGGCCTTGTAAGCCTTCCATTTTTTAGGACTTACCTCGAACAGCCTTAATGATGACAAAGGGCAGGGCTTAATCCTTGCTGCTAAATGAAGAGTAGGCAGTGAATTCTTATATGAGCTGTAGTCTAAACTCCTTCAAGGGGTTAGGGACTACTATTGGGCTTATTCAGGGGGATACTAGGAGTTTAGAGTAGAGCTCCTATCATCCCTCAAAGTCGTACCCCAACCAAGCATGCAACTCCATGCGGCTTCTTTCCAAGATTTTGGTCCATTCTTAGACCCCTAAATCTAGTTGTGGAACTAGAGTGTATACCAAAACGAGAGTCCATAATGTTGAGAATAGCCCATCTGGCTCCTTCTGAGAGGGACAGGAGTCTACAAGGGACCGCCTTTAAACCCTAAACCCTAAACCCTTAAACCCTAAACCCTAAACCCTTAAACCCTAAACCCTAAACCCTAAACCTTACAAGGGACGCCTTTTCGGGTTCCACGCTCGTCAGTGGGAGTGTACCCGGCTGAAACAGAGGGCACCTTCAGAGTGCTTGTCGAAAGTTTTGGATTATGATTTGCGCTATAGTCTAAACTCCGTAAATGGGGGTTATATAAAGGATTATATAGGGGACTACTATGGGGCTTATTAAGGGGGATACTAGGAGTCTAGACTATAACTACAACCCCTATAATCCTCTATGTAACCCCAGTTTCCATTTCATTTTCCATTTTCTTTTCCATTTGATTCTCCATAATCAACGGATATATAGATTCCTCTATATATATATATATGTCCCTATATATTCCTTTTCACCCTCATTTCACCTGCAGTCCCCAATCATGCTCCCACTAAGGCTAAGCTTCTATTCTACAAGGCCCCAAATGCTACCAGCAGTCTTGCTGGTATAGGCTGTATAATCATTGCAGAGAGGTCTACATGATGCTTGAGTGGGTTTATGGTTTAGTCCAGCTGCTTAGTATCTGTTGATTTTGAGACAACAAGAGTTTAGGGTTTAACATTTTGTAGAAAATTCTCGCATGCGTTTGACATGAAGTATTGAAGGAAGGTTACTTGCCAATTCTGTTTTCGCAAAGGCTGCTATAGCTCCCTGCAGCTCTTACTTTTTTTAGTACATCTAGGGTTCAGGGTTTAGGGTTTTGGCGTTTAAAGGGGTAGTAGCCTGATTCCGAAGTACGGAAGCGGTCAATTTCTTTTCCATGCGATTCTCGACTATCGGGGTGATATCCCCAAATGTATATCCCTTGTATACCCTTTGTCTATCCTTGTATATCCTTTGTATACCCTTATATATCTTATATACCATCCTCAACCAGGCCTTCGTGCCACTTCGTGGAAAGAGGCCTTTGCAACAGATGGCGGTGCAGAATTTCTGATTGCCTTCCGTTGCAGGTTCCAGGGTTCAAGGGTTTAGGCTGGTGCAAGGTGTTTGGTAGTTACAAGAAGCATAAGCGTGATCTAATAAAAGCCTAGCGCCCTAAACCCTAAACCCTAAACCCTAAACCCTAAACCCTAAACCTATAATGTAGGCTTTTTCAAACATTTTGGAAGTTGTATTCAAGGCTACCCTAAGCCTTATTTCAGGGGAGGTTATGCCTTTAGACATTGTACTGAAGACACCTCTCAAAGGCATATGAGCCATATTCTAAACTCCTTCAAGGGGGCTTATATAGGGGATTATATAGGGGACTACCATAGGGGTTATTAAGGGGGATACTAGGAGATTAGACAATGGCTCATATAGAATTTTCCAAGTAGGTACCTAAACTGCTTAACCTAAACCCTGAACAACCTCCAAGCGACTCAGAGGGGCGATGAAGGGAGAGGAGTTGTCACCCTAAACAATATACCCAAATTGCTACAAGTAAGTTATACCGGGTTTGTGGTTAAGGGTGGAGCTGTCCCCTCGAACTTACGTTACATGGAACCTGACAAGGATTTGTTTTTAGATTGCGGTCCCGTTAAAACCGCGGGCTCTATGGTGTTCCGTGTTAGTTTGGCAAGATCCAGGGGCTTAAGCCTTAAACCCTACACCGCGCTTGGACGTTGGGGTCTGGTGCTTAGGATTTAGGAATTTCAAGTTCTGGTTTAGTGTAACGGCCAAAACCTTTGGAAACGGGTTTCTCACAAAATCTGTCAGAAAGCTACAAGGCATAAGGGGAATGATGCTCCTAGTTCTAGAGGCTGCTGCATGTCAATCTCTCTGGGCTCAGGTTCTTTTTGCATGCGCGAGGCTTAAGAGTTTGGGGGGTGTATGGCTCCTTTGATTTGCATTGATGGGGAGATTTTGGACGCCAGGTGCAGATAGCGCCAGAGTAAGATTGGATCTATATAGGCCCTACGCTTGGGTAGTTTTTGCTGCAAACAGCTGCTACGATTTGTGTACCCACATAACCATCTAACGTCCATGTCAAAAAGATTTTAACTACCTGATTGGGCTTCGTGCGTCTGGATAGTATCGCTTGTGCACAACACCCCTTAATCCTATTGTTAAGCGTATAGGCCCCCCTCGTTCGTTTCCAAGACTTGGTCTTGTTTTTCCACCTACCTAGTGCAGTCCTATGAAAGACCCAAACAGGCGCGCAATTCAGAACATGTCCAAATCACCCAAGGCCTGAACCCTAAGCCCCAAGACCTTGACACCCCAACCCTACCCTAAACCCTAAACCCTAAACCCCTAAACCCCTGAACCCCTAAACCCTAAACCCTTAAACCCTAAACCCTAAACCCCTTAAACCCCTAAACCCTAAACCCTGAGGAGGGAACCTTGCACCCTTCATATACCCTTTGCCTTAGGAACCGCAGTATTGAAGCGTCCCAAAGTACATTCTGATTTTTTCGATCCAGCTAAAGGCCAAACCGTTTGGGTTTAGGGTTTAGGCCCCCTGAACCCTAAACCTCGAAACTTTGTGAACTCTGAGCCCGTAGTGAATCCTCATGAATACCCCTGCTAAAGCCCCTAATCCTCAAACCCATCTTGAGCCCCAGGCCCTCATCCCTGAACCCTTAGCTGCAAACTCTAAACCCACAAACCTGTAAACCCATATATAACCAACCTTTCTGTAAGGCCTAGACCCCTTTTAAAAGAACCTCCGGTAAAGCTTCAACCCTAAACCCTAAACCCCTAAACCCTAAACCCTAAACCCCTAAACCCTAAACCCCTAAACTCTCAACCCCTTTTAAACCCTAAACCCTAAACCCTAAACCCCTAAACCCTAAACCCCTAAACCCCTAAACCCTAAACCCTAAACCCTGAATCAGGAAGCCGAGCGACAGGCCGCTCAGGCGGCTGAGGCGGCGGCACAGGTCCTCCTGGGTAGTTTTCCAAAATGAGCCATAGTCTTAACTCCTTAAAGGGATTATTCAGGGGATTGTATATGTATACATGTATATATATGTAGGTATAATGGAAAAGAAAAAGGAAACTACAAGTTTAGGGTTTAGGGTTTAGGGTCTAAACTCCTTCAAGGATTATATTGGGGATTACATAGCGGACTACTATAGGGGCTATTAAGGGCCACACTAGGAGTTCAAACAAATAAGGGGACCCCAATATAGACTCCCAAATGCTTCCGTCCTTTTCAGGGGGGATTCCCAAAATAGTTATCTTAGATTTTTTGGGTTTGGGGGATGAGGGTTCCTTTAAAGGGTTCATGGGAGGGCTGAGGGGATTTAAGGGTTTAGGGTCTTAAGATGGGGGAGAAGGTTCTGTTTTTTTCGGAGGGCTCAAAATGTGGGGTAAAGGAAGGTGGGGTATAGAAAATTAGCCCCGGTAAAGTAGAGTATCTACTAGGGATCCTCTAAGCCACCTACCTTCATCCCACCTTTGAGCCCCCTGATTCTTGTAGGTTTTGGGGCTACGAGTGTAGGGGTCCGGGATTTGGGCCCTTGGGTTTGGGTCCCTCCTAAGTAAATAGAATATGCTGTATATGGGGATTTTTATTCCCAAGCCACATTCTATCTACTTAAGGGGGACTATAGCATCAGGGGTCAGGTATTAAACCCTAAACCCTTAATCCTTAATTCTTTTTTTTGTTGGCGATGTCGGGGCTTTAGGGTTGAGGCTTCAGGGCCGAGATTTCTATAGGGGTACATAGGTGTTCTTCAGGGGGCTACATGAGCTATGGTTTAGATTCTTTGAAATGGGGTTATTTAGGGGATTATGTATGGGAGTACTGTAGCGGTCATTAAGGGAGATGCTAGCAATTTAGACTGTTGCTCACACAAGGGTTGTATAGGCATTTACAAGGATTTTCGGGGCTTGGGCGTGAAGCTATCTACAAGCTTGCTGCAGCTTCCTGGATTTTCTGAATTTACCTGCAGAGTGCTACAGTTGGCAAATATTTGCAAGGTCGCCATAAAGATGAAGCCGTTTGTTTTGCATGTTTTGCGGGCATTCTATGGATAGGTTCCGGGATTGGATCCTATTCTCCACACCTTAACTCGCAAAACACTAGATCCGTAACCTAAACCCTAAACCCTACACCCTAAACAAAATGGGAGACCATGCAGGCTGCGTTTTAGAGGGACCCTGGTCCTTGCTACGCCCTTGCTGGGCTTCCATGGCTGACTCCTATGGATGAGTTAGGAGTCCCCTCTATAGTTATATAGGGCTTATATTATAGTTATATAGGGCTTATATGGAAAAGAACATGGAAGCGACTATTTAGGGTTTAGGGTTTAGCGCACTGTAATAATGACTATAAGGGATACTAAGGACTATATTAGGGTCCTCTTATGTTCCTCTTCTGCCACTATTACAGGGTGGGGGGTCCTCCTAACTTTTACCCTGATCCCCTGAACCCCTAAAGCCCTAAAGCCCTAAACCCCTTCAGCCCTGAACCCCTATTACCGTATACATATTTCCTAACGTATAGCTAACTGCACAGGACCCGCCTGCCTCGGGGAGAGAAAGGGTATCCTCTGCAGCTTGTCTGGACTTGTTCTTGTGCAGAGTCAAACAGACAAGAAAATGGATTAGGGGTTTAGAGGTTTATGGTTTAGGGTTTATTCTTCTGACTTTAGGGTTTGGGGTTCAGGGAGTGGAGAATCAAAAGGAAAAGAAAGTGGGCAGTGAACTGGACAATGGGGGTATTAGAAGAGGGAGTAGCTTTAGGTAAGAAGAGTGATTTGATGACTCTGACTCCTATAGGACGGATTCTAGAAGAGCGAAATGGCATGCACAAGCTTGTCTTGAGGGTTGTGGTAGCCCAAATCCTCATATGGTTGATCTAGAAAAATTGCTTGATCCTCAGAACTGAAACTCAAACCCTGAATCCGAACCCTAAATCCTAAACCCTGAACCTAAAGTGTAATTTGGGTGTTGTGCGAGCTGAGTACCATGAGCTCCGGCAGAGCTCTAATCCCACCAGTAGTACTCGTGGCAGCCTCTCACTATAACTTTCTACATTGCTCATCAACATCGGACGTGCTACTGCCCAGAAAGAACACGTTTGTAGGTCTGGCCCGCATGAAAGCGGCTTCTTTTCAAGATCAGCCTCCGTTCTTTTGGGTCCTGATTCTTTGGGCTTTTTTGAGTTTCTCATGAAGACCATCAATCTTGTCAGTGGAATCCTGAATAAGTACTGACATTCTGGTGTCTAGAGCCTAGGGTTTCCGAGATAATGAAGAATCAAATGGAAAGAAAGGTTCTGATATGGAAGCTGGGACTATATATGGTTTTCAGGGAGAGCTATCACTACTACAGTCCTAGATTCCTTTGAAAAAAAATTGTATGGGGTGCGTCAAACGGGCCTCAGACTGACATTGGCAATTACTCAGGCCCCTGTGGAATGCTTGGACTGTGTGCGAGGTTCAAGAATTGGGTTTGGGCGCTAGATATTTTTGGACCACGAGCTATATGCGCTGCAAACCTGCAACTTTTTACGCAAGCCAGCACGCGGCTCTGGAACCCGAAAAGCAACGCTTGTGAACCCTAAGTATCTTTAGCGATTTTTAACAAATCGCTGACAGTATATGGAGCCTCCAAGAATGAGGGGTTCCTCCTTGGGGGTGTCCTACCATAAGGGCTATATATAAGAAATCAGGGAATATTATCCTCATATAACCCTAGCTAACCCTTCTATAGCATATTCCCATATTTCCTACTAACCCCCTAGTATTTTTGAGTATTTCGGTGTTCCTATTCATTTAACGAGGACTTGGCTCCCTCCGCGCGAGACAGGACAGCCTCCGCGCCTTGTTGGCATGGGTGGTTGGGGACGGTGAAGTTGTTAGGATATAGGGTTTAGACCCTAAAAGCCCTAAATCCTAAAAGGGTTTAGGGTTTAGAGTGTAGGGTTTAGGGTTGAGGGTCAGGGGCCCCAAAGATGGGATGAAGGTAGATGGGTTAAAGGATCCCTAGTATATACACTACTATCTTGGGGCTTATTTCCTCTACCCCACCTTCCTTTACCCCACCTTTTTGAGCGCTCTCAGAAGTTATTGGGGTTTAGGGTTCAGGGAATGGAGGAATGCAAAAAGACAATGAACGGTGAAGGATTTAGCGTTTAGGGATTCGGATTTAGGATTGTATCAGGGCTACCGTAGGGATGAATTCCTCCATTCCCTGCTAACACTGTGTAAGGTCACTCTAAACCTGACAACCTGGTACGGACACCCTAAACCAATCCGAAACCTGGAACCCCCCAACCCCAAAACCCAAAACCGTCAACTCTGACCCCAACACTTCTAAAATTCGAAGCCCTGCACCCAAAATGCCTTGTGGTCTTTCCGCTGCTCATTTTCATTGGATATGGGGAGTTTGGACAAACTAAGAGCTTCCTTGTTGCATCATGTTATGGATTCTACCATTTCGGGGGCAGGAGGATCCTAATTGTAAACGCTAGCGCGCGCCCGCCTCGGCTGGCGGGGCTTCCCACTGTAGGAACATGTAATTGTAGATTTACAGGTATTTAAGTTAGGTATATAGATACAGTCATATGCCTATTACATACACAATAAAACCCTAGAAGTCCAACTAGGGACGCGCAAGTAGGACCCAGGAAACCGGTGGGGAAAATGTTCGGGGCCAGCGTTCGGAC
>CAJNIZ010035247.1:0-11830 GCA_905231905.1 Symbiodinium pilosum
AACCCTAAACCTTAACCGCGTGGTGGCAGCATCTTCAGTTGATCGGGTTTTCACCAGTCTCGTAAGGCTTTAGTACGTAGCATGTGGTCTCTATAAACTGTGAACAACTTATTGGCATTGTACCTTCCTTGAGCGTACTTGCCAAGTTCATCACCCTTCGTGGCGATGCAAAGCTGTTAAGAGTTTACGCAGTAGTCAGAAGTTTGATGATACATATGTTTGCATGCTTATTCTTGCATGTACGGGTAGAACAACTTGTAGGCTGGTCCACGCATCTTAAGCTGTGAGCTGCAACGTCCAAAGGAACTATGAGAGACAGAGTGCCTCCAGTAAGTAGTGCATATCCACATATCAATATAATCCCTATATAACCCCTTAGTAGTCCCTATATAGGCCATTATAGTATACCTAAACCATAAACCCTAAATAGTATAGCCCCTATTTAATTCATATTTGGAAGACCCTGAGCTATGGCTGGATGGGGTTGAGCCGAAAGGCAAGCTCCATCCTTCCTGAAGCTCACATGGAATCCCATATGAGCTGTAGTCTAAACTCCTCAAAGGGGGTTATAAAGAGGATTATATAGGGGACTATTATACGGGGTATTAAGGGGGATACTAGGAGTTTAGACTATAGCTCATATAGCCCCTTGTAGTAGGAGAGGGTAGATTCTGAACTCCGACGCCTAAGACCCTAAGCCCAACAGACTAAACCAACAACTTCAAAATCTAAACCTTGAAGTCAAAGCCAAAACCTCTGAACACCGCTTAAAAATTGAGAAGTACTAGGGAAACTGGAGCATTCATGCAGTCAAAATTAAAACCCAAAACTAAAAGCTTCGACCATGTTGTGAGCAGGTGGGCTGCCACCTCCGAACGGCTGGGGCGGGGGCAACGATTCCCCGTGCAGAACCTGCGCATGTTCTGAGCAGTTCCTGGGCTGTGGATGGGATTTCTGGGTGAACCCTCTAAGGGCAAACACAAATGAACACAGAAATGTACATTTTAATATAAGGCGAATGTCTCCCCCAGAATGGAGACGTGGAATCATAGTATTCGTCTACCTGAACCCAATATGCCGTATTTTCAGGTGATCAGTTTCTAGAGTACTTCAAAAAATCAACATTAAAGGTTCAGACCCTGGGGTCGAAAGGCAGTGCCGAGGGTTTAGGGCTCAGGTTTCAGTATTGAAGCATTATGCAGGGTTGACAAGCTCAGGGACAAGGGAAGGCTTCGGATTTGGTACTTGGGGTTAGGATTCGTTTTGGCTCTGGGGCTTAGGGTTAAGGTTAGGGTTCGTGGTTTTGCTAAGGGTCTCATGGCATTTGCGGCCCGTTTCCTGGGAGTACAGTTGGGACCCTCGGTGGTTTTAGCATATAGCTTTAGTATTTGTGGAATGTTGCGGGGTAGGAACGCTCAAAGTTCGGAGTTTGGGGTCAATCAGGTTCTCACTCTAGCTTTCCTAGGAATTTTGAGTGTATGTATTGTGCTCCAAAAGCGCACTGCACATGACACCATGGCTCCTAGAGACATATCTCAGCAACACGGGCTATCGAGTGGTACCGCCAAAAATACCTAGAGCCGAAACTGAAAGCAACATCTCTTGAGAAAGCCATGGATCAGGATTGATGGATTTCGCTTTCAGTTTAGGGTTTAGGGCTTTAGGCTTCCTATCCTATCCAGGGACCATGGGCTTTGGACCTTTTCTGGATAACTTCCCAGGAGAATCACAAAGGTTGTCTACTGCACCTTTGTTTGAAATCTGCGTCAGCCCCTAAACCCTAAACCAGACCCAAACCTCGAAGCTTCGAAGCTTCGCGAGTCCGACCAATGCATCCTCTTTCTTACTTAGCCAATAGAAAGTCTATGGTTTAGGGGAAGACCTGAACCTTTTTGGGCTTCCGTTTTGGGTCCCTACAACAAAGTTCATTTTTTTAGCCCTGGTTATTGGGGAAGAGAGCTTTTATTCTAACTAGAAGCAAAAGAGGGGTCCTGTCTGAAGGCTTCCATGTTTGGATGCTGCAAACCGATGAAGATCTTGTTGAAATGGGTGGTTATGGTCAGCGCTGTAAATTTGCTAATGAGATGGAACTGACAAGAACCTGGCCCCAGATTTTCCATGGTGTGCTAGCTTCTCTCCTAGAGTATGATGTCAAAGAAAACGCCTTCAAAGATACCCCTGAACCCGAAACTGCGTAAACTGTTACAGGGTGAGGGCCGTACCCAGCATGAATCGGAAACGGCCCAGGTATGGTGAAGAGGCCGCTGAGGAAGGAAAATCCACAGAGGAGGGCTTGCACACCTTTCGGGTTTAGGGCTCGAGAGTTTCCCCATAGATAGGGGTATTCAAGGTTTACGGTTATAGTTATGGGGTTTAGGGTTTGTGATTATATGGTTTAGGGTTAGGGTGGTAAGGTGTAGGTGTTAGGGTTACAGGGTTCAGGTGTTAGGGTTCGGGGTTTAGGGTTAGGCCAGCAATGTTCGCAATCTATTGCTCATATCATAATAAGGACCTGCCACCCCCCAACACTGAATATATTCTTCAATATGTAGGTCTCTTACTGGCATAGTCTTTCAATTAGTGCATACTAGGGGTGGGGTTCATATTAGTAATTATTTCGTTGCAGTTATAGGAATTCGTTGGTGTACAGTTTATCGAAGTTGCTGAACTTCAGCTTCTGAGGGAGCGTGGGCGGCAAATTTGCGTGCATACATGGCGGTTATGTCGTAAGCATCGCTTGAGTACGTAGGCGTTTGCTGTGAATTCAAGTGGACACATTTTCTGGGAACCGGACCTAGACTTTTGGAATGGGTCATGATGTCAGTAGTCAGTAGCTTCGAAGTTTGCAGGACAAGAGGTTTTGGGGTTTCTAGTTTGAAGGTTTCGGGTTTGGAGAAATGGCTTGAGATTACTTCGCGCTTTCCATCAAGGTAAGCATCCGCTTAAACCCCAAACCCTAAAACCCCAAGCCTTAAACCCCCTAAACACTAAAACCCCAAACCCTAAACCCTAAAAACCCTAAATTACTACAACTCTGAATTCTCGGGATCCCTGGTTTTTCGGAAACCACATGCCCTAACCTTTAAACCACCCTAAACCCTTAAAGTCTTTAACCTCTAAGCCCTAAATCCTAAGCCGAGTATAGAGGTCGAAGGCAACAGGCCGACACGTTCCGGGTTTGGTAGCCAGGGTGTGGTTGGGAGTTGGGGTTTAGGGTTTAGGGTTCCGGTCTCGGGTTTGGGAATAAACGAGGGTCAGGTTGGGGGATTTTGGCTACGCCAACCCCTGAAATGAGAGCCCTGTTAGAGTCATATGACGTATCCCTACATAACCCCTACACATCCCCAGGAACCCTAAACCCTTGACCCATACCTATGTAACCCTCTATACATCCCTTAAGATTTCCTATGTGGGGACTGGGCTGCCGCGTTTCTGCTGCGGTCAATCGCTGGACCGTGAGCGCGGCAAAATGTGGGTTTCCGAGACTTAGGGGCCCCTTGTACGCGCTTCTAGGGGACATACAGGGATTGTATAGGGCTTCAGAGGGTTTACGACCCTTCGAAAGTTGAGGGTCCATTTCTGGGGTCTCTGTTGCAATCTATTGGGGTATACAAGGGTCCGCCTGCTTTGCAAAGTCCCACATGAAACCCCAAACTCTGGGCCCACTGCCCTAAAATCCCTAAATCCTTAAGCCCCAAGTTTCAGCACTTTCCTTGCGCCACCCTGCAAGTAAGCAGGAACACCTTAAACCCCAAACCCTAAACCCCAACCCTAAACGCTAAACCTTTTAAAGGAGCTTCCGAAGATGGTCTTCCCCAATGTGCCGCACCACTCCTTCTACCCGCACCGACGAGGCCGCCCGGGCTTCCCGGAGAGCCACAAGAAATCAATTCTAAGCAGAGGGGATACTACGCTAGATGCATTATATGGGGTTACATGGGGCGTAGGGTTTTGATGGGTTTCTGTAGGGATTACCTGAACCTTGCGATGCTGGCGATGTTGGATGCTCCATTAAGGCCATAATAATTATTAGGATCCTTATCACAATCCCTATTAGGGGGAGGGGGTTTATTAATCAGGGGTCTGGGTTAGGAGTTATTAGCCCAGAGGTCACGGTTTGGTGTAGGGCACAAGAAGACCCAGGGCTAGGCACAGCAAATTATGGATGAAGGTCATACTTTAGGTGGACCCCCCACCCAGTAATAGTGACTATAAGGGATAATAAGGGCCATATTAGGGTCCTATTATATTCGTATTATACCACGATTACAGGGTGGGGGGTCCTCCTAAGTCATACTATTATGTTTTGACTCCATGCATGATGAACAGTTGTTGATCTCTGATGGTTTCCCTTAAGACTTGCCAAGTTGTCTGCGGTTCCTACCTCAAGCCCTCGGCCAAGTGCTGCCATTCTCCTGAAGGCCCATAATGCTGTTCTATAAGGAGATCTGAGAATTCCCAGCATAGAGTAAGTCCCTTAACCTTACATGAAATTACCTTATCTGGGGTTCAACCACCAAAAAATACTCAGTTGTATCATGACTTGCAACATCGCGGCTCTCAATTTCAAAGCTAAAGCCGCCACCCCCACTGGCAAGAGCTTGAACCTCAAGATCTGATCTGGGGCAGGACTGTGGACCATAGTCCCTAATTACTATGCAACCCGTGTCTACCCAGCCGACCTTAAACAGCATTCATACATGCCGGCAGGGTGCAACGAAGACCCTGAAACGCTGAATCTCAGCAATGCCTTAACCCTAAAGCCGGAAGCCTATAGGATACAAGCTGAGCCAGTTCAAAGTCTACGTGCTGCTTGGTTGGATGTCTTTGCGGTGACTTTTCCGGGCCCACCAGAAACAGAGCTCCCTCAAAGGGGGTTATAGGGATATTGGGTTTAGTGCCTAGGATTAGGGTTTACTCCGTAGGGTTTGGTGTCGGGTTTGACATAAAGACCGGGCCTCCAAATCTACTCGGAGGTTCACGGGGTGACATGCGTTCGGTTTAAGGCTTAGAGTTTAGGGTCTTTCATGATATTAGATCACCGTAGTTTGTAGGCTCAGCCAGCTTCAACCACTAGCCTCCAACCGCCTCATGGTTCGATTCATTGTGCTCCTGCTAGTGAGCTCGAAGAATAGTCGTAGCATTAAGCTCTTCTAGCAAAATCACATTCTACCATAACCACATGATGCCCTCAAGCAATAATACCCTAAACCCTATAATCTCTAAACCCTAATAAGTAGACTTTGGTTACCCCAGCACCTGTAACACGGACTGGATAACCATTTGGGACTCTTGCGGGGTCCCTGGGTTTAGGATGGGGGTCGGGGTTTAGGGTCTCGGGTCTAGGGCTAAGGGTTTAGGAGGGGGGTTGGGGTTGCCCACGTTCTGTATTACTTCATACAAATCCCGGTAAAACCCCTAGATCAGAACCAGTTTCCATTTCTTCCATTTTCTTTTCCATTCAACAGGGGCCTCGGTTACCAGAATCCTCTTTCTAAAGAAGGACCACCTAAGCCTACAAAACCCCAAACTTCAGACCCTAAACCTCAAATTGCAGACCCTAAACCTAAACAAGCCCGAAACCCTAAACCTTGACAATTTCTAGGTTCAGACTGTCCTTAAGGCTAAGGTACCAAGTGTCCAAATGGTAGATTCGGGTTCCCTTCTAATTCATGCCTTTCAGCCTAAATACATACTTTTTGGATACTGTTTACGTAGGGTTAGTCGTTAAGGGTTTGTTTGGCAAGAGAGCTGCAGCTTTAGTCAAGATGTCTTCTTCTTCTTCCGCCAATGTCCGCCGCTTGTGCCACCATCTTTCACGCAACGCCAAAACAAGGACACCAACCACCACAACCAGCTTCTCCAAAACCTAGCACGCCCAAAATCTGAAACTGTGTTGTTGGCAGCGCCTCACCTGTCATGTTTGAATCAGGGCTGTTTTCTGGAGCCTTGAGAGGGCACACATGGCAATCACTGGTACGAAGAGCATTGACTCAGGCTCACCGCTTCCGCCCCGTGCTTTTGGGACGCAGAGGGGGCCCTAATTTTGACAGCCACCCAGTGAAGGACAGTTCGACAAGACAGCCCAAACCATCCAGACCCCGTCACCGATCTACAGCATGATTGCCCAAGACGCCTTCCTGATAGCCTGCACGGTTTAGGGTTTAGTTCAACACAAGACTATTGGCTAAAAACGGCCCAATATTGTCTTGGGACTTTGATCCTGTCCAGTCAGTCTTTGAGCGGAACCCCAGATGCTGGAGTCCAGCATGCTCGGACCACTGAGACCTAAACCCAAATCCTGAACAGCACATCCAAAGCCCTGAGCCCGAAACCCTAAATCTTGACACCTAGCGCAGCCTACACACCGTAAGCGCTATGCCCTAAGCTCACATGGTCGCTAAACCCTAAAACCCCTAACCTAAACCTGTACACCATGCTGAGGCTGTTCTTTACTGGGTTGGGCTGCGGATATGCCGCTGCCAACATTATGACGCGCAAGGATCTAGGGCCCTCCATGCAAAAGTGCTCTAGGATCAAGTGGGGTGCTTGGGGTTTGGGGGAAGGCTTTGCAAGGGCTATGCAACTCTGAAAGGTGGTAGAAAACACGTGGGCAACTTTGTATACATAGCCGTGGGATGCCACATTTGGCCGTTGCACATAGTTTTGCGGGCAGCTTCCCCAGTTGCGGTGAACCCTAGCAAGCCTAGATGGTCCCTAGTAGGGTTTTAGACTTGCCGACTTCCTGCTACGAGTCAAGAGAAGCTTAGTACAGTTTTCAGCTTGCACCCCTACCCGCAAACCCCTAAACTCTAAACTATCAACCTAATTCCAAAAAGCAGACAGGAGCAGCCGATGGAGCTGGGCAGGAATGAGGAAGTTGCTGGTGCTCGCACTGCTCCAGCCTGACTTACATCAGGCACTAAAAACATAGTTCTCTCGGGGTTGGAGAGGGGATTGTCACCGGGCATGTATGGTATGGTTGGTCCTTGTGGGCCATCATCCCAGAAGAGACCAATTAAGTAAATCTGATGGCCTTGAAGGAGCGTCTGAAGGTCTATTCAGCTTTAGGGGGTTAGGTTTAGGGCTGGGAGTTGCACTTGGTATTCATGAGGATGTTTCACGCCATGGCAGAAGTTGCCGCTGGCAGACACCGCCAGGCATGCGAGCCTTGCCTTCTCCGCCTTATATGCACCCCCACACAGGGACAAGATTCGTTAATTTGATCGGTACCTGCGTAGGAACGTGTGCACGCAATTCAGTTCCATGGGGCCCGCCTACAAAACTTGAGGGGCCAGGTCCTCATCGAGCCTTACTAGAGGTTCTTCGAGGTTCTGGGCAAGTAATCTCATCCCTAGACCCTAAACATCTTACCATGTTGCTTCCAGCCCAGCTTTCACCTGGATGACTAACGCTTTCCGGAGCCTTTACCTCGGGCATACGGATGGCTACACTTATTATCATTTTTTATGATTACCATTATGCCTGTTTTTGATATGATGACTAGTACTACTATTACTATCATCATTAGTCTGACTATTATTACCATTCGTAGTATTACAACATGTTCTAAACTAGAACACATTCCCGTTGAACCTCCAGCTACTGCAAGAGGCAGATGGAAGCCCGCGGTCGCAAAAGCAAACACCGCTGAGCTCAGTTGTGCTTGATTTTCTGATGTACAGATTAGCCATAATCTGAACGCAGTAAAGAGGGTTATATAGGGGAGTGTGATAGGCCTTAGTAAGGGGGATACTAGGAGTTTAGACAATGGCTCATACAGGGTTTAGGGTTACTGGTTAGTATAGAAGAAGGAAATATATATATATATAAATAGGGACTATACAGGGACTATATTCCCTTATTCCCTACCAACCAGTAAGTAAGATCCAGATGTGGGCATTCTTTCAGATGTGGGGCCTCTTCGGGCAGACAACGTGAGGATTCTGGGGCGTCATTTTGCGGGGACATATGTAGTCCACATTGTAAAGTAGATAGAATATGGGGTTTGTGGGGATCTTATTATAATATACCTAAGGCCATATTCTATCTACGTAAGGGGGGCTCTATAGGGATAGTTTTGACAAAATCGCAGGTCGAGAAGTCCCCAAGTCATGGATCCTTGGTTTGGGGTCCCTAGAAAAGGCATCTCTAATTATCTTGGAATTACAATAGAGACAATGATTTGTTTTCGTAAAGGTTTCGTACTTTTAGACATGTTTGCGTGGAGAGTGCGCTCGCATCTATAGCTGGTATTTCGCAATGTAGCCTTCTGCCAGGTGGTTGCTTCAACGCCAATGAAATCTGCACTGATTTGACCTCGTAGGGAAGCTAAGCCAACGTAGATGGCTGGCAATGGCGACCAAGCTTCTGAAACAAAATTCAGGTGACCCAGCCCATGTAAGGGAGACCTGCGCCGGATTTTGGCATCATCCATTTAGCGGTACTTATGCCTAGCATGCCTGGCATTCTCGTGAACTCCCGAGGTAATTGGGGACCCACAGCGACTAGCACGCAAGAGTGAACGCCACGGCTACACTCGCGAGGGCGAAGCCCTAAACTCCAAACCCCTAAGGCTTACAAGATTAGTTACCCAATACCATAATCTGAATGGATTTTAGTATCAAATGACTAACTAGGCCATCCTGTTTCTGTCCTTTGAGTTGACCTTTGCCAGTTGATGCTCCGGCGAGCAATGGCTCCAGCCAGGCTGAGCCAGGGTTATCTGGGTAAGGTTTAGGGTCACGGGATATATAGGAGTCAGGGGAAATGGGGATCTGAGAATCAAATGGACAAGGGAATAGAACATGAATGCTTAGCTGAGATTATATAGGTGTATGTAGAGGTAGGCAGGAGAACACTGAGTCAGGTCATGGGGGTTTGGGGTTAGCGTTTCGGTATAATGTAGTAGAAGATAGCATAGTATAGTATAATATAGGATTCAGGGTGCAGGGCTTACGAGACGAACTCAGGGCTCGTGATTCAAGATGTTGAGTTGATTAAATGGCAGCGGTTGGGTACTGCCCCCTCCCAGTAACACTTTTTTCATCGGGGCAATAACGGCTACATTATACACATATTAATTTATGACTCAATTGTTGCTGGGTGGGGGCAGGACCCAGGCAGCGGTTATCTCCGCAACCTCCCTTGACGTTTTTGAAGCTACGATTTAGGGTTTAGGGCTCAGTTTGTTTCTTGGGGTGGTAGAGTCCCGATCAGGAGCAGCCATGTGCACAAAACGCTCGCGTAGCCTATGCCCGCTTTCCATCCATGCAAAGGGCACCAGACCACCGCAAGCTCCACAAGTCTTTCAATGGGAGACATCACCGCATAAATCCTGTACTCTACTCCTCTCCAAACTGCAGATCGTGACATACACTCTCACAACGTGGGCATACATATGCCAAGGGTTCTGCTACCCCCCTCTGTACTACTGCTAATAAAAAAAAACTTGCATGACCTTACTATACTATGGTATTACAGTTCTTGAGGTATACGGTAAAAGGTACTTAGGGTCATGCAGGATTTTTGGTATCCACCACACCTTGCCCCCCTGAATCAGCATTAGGCGTAGTTATCCTTATAGTACTGTAATAGCCTTAATTATGGGGTCACCTAGGGGGGACGGTAGTATAGAGGGGGATAGTAGGGCGAGACCCTGGAATATACCATCCATTCCCTGGGCGGGTTTTTTAAGGGAACACATGTTTACATTAGCCGTGGTTACCCCTAATCCCTAAATCCTTTTCTAAAGGGTCTTCTATAGAATCCCTACCCTCTAAACTCTAAAGTTGGATTGCCGTGCGTGTGCTGAAAAGGTTTTTATGGGTACTGCTACCTACAGTATCGAAGGAAGTTACAGCAGGGTAGTTACCATGTAGGGGCTTACGGAAGTTACATAAGCTTCACGCGGCCCCTATATCACATAATCTTCCATGGCCCCTATAATGCTCCCTACATATCCTCATGTAGCTCCCCCATTGGAAGCTCCCCTCATGTATTTGGTACTTACACTAGTCCCTTCCTAATACAAAACGAACTCCCCCTAATGATACATCGTCCCCCTGATACATGTAAGTACCGTATTGGGGATGTTAATTCTTAGGGAGGGATGCGTCCTATAAAACCCCCATGTGACGCCTCTATATTCTTTTCCATTTGGTTTTCCATTATTGCGGTAATATTTCCCCAAGCCCTATGTTGACCCTATATATATATATACACGCCTATATAGTTCTTATATAATCCCGACATCCCTTTATAATATCTATTGTGGCCTCTGGTTAGCTAGGAATGAAGGAATGGATCTTTATAGTAGTCCCTATATAACCCATTATAGTAGTTTCCAGTATCTGTTCCATTCCTAAACTCTAAAGCCCTAACCCTATAAAGCCCATTATAGTTATTGCAGTAGTTTCCAATTTTCTTTTCCATTCCTCCATTCCCACCTTAAACCCTAAACTTACCACCTTAATTCCTGCGTGGAGAAAAGGCGACCCTAGAGCCCTAAACCCGAAACCCCAAACCCTAAACCTTAAACCCTAAACCCTAAGCCGTATCTCTATGGAGGTCTCCAGCCCGGCTGTAGGAGGTTCGGGGCGACCCAGGCCAACGCTGCAGACGCCGGGGGCCCGGATTTAGCGGCTTAGAGTTGGTTTAGGGATGTTCAGGGTTTAGGGATTTGGGGTTTAGGGAGTTTGGATTTGTGGATTTAGGGTTTAGGGATTTAGGCTTCAGGGCTTGGTTCAGGGTTTAGGGTTTAGAGTTTAGGGTCTCATTGGGGACCTCTGCGCAGTTCAACTTGGATGGCTTCATGGGGATGAGGGTATGCAGACGACTGTCTGGGATGGGAATGTTCGAGATGTCTGCCTGGTTATCGTACTTCCAACTGGAATTTTTGTGGCATAAGCGGTGCCATCAGCATGCCACGAGTACGTTCGCGTATCAGCTACTGTCTCATTCGGTAGCAACCGATTTGTTAAGCCTGCTTTTAGCAATGGCCAGTCGGGCTACTTCCACACGGTATCTATCGAAAGCCTGTTGCAAAAAGGGTTTGGGATTCAGGGTTTGGGTTTTAAGGTTTACGTCGGCTCGTGATCCAGGGTTTACGAGGGAGATATAGGGTTATATCGAGATACTGCAAATACTGAGAATCCTGCGTTGGTCAAAACTCTGTAAGTGGCCACAAAATCGCATGACGGAGGGTCTTTTAACTACGCACGGTGCAGGAATGAAGGCTAAACACCTTGTCCCAGGACCCGCCTTGTACCCTTAATTGGGGATAGATGGTCCCTAATAGTCAGTACTTAGGCCCTAACAGAGGGTAGGAGGGTCTAGGTCCAGAACGTTGAAGACCCAGCACCCCATGCTTTCCCCCCTGGTCTGGGGTTCTTCTCAGAAGGAGTTTATGGCTCAGGGTTTAGGGTTTGGGGCAATGCAGTTTTTTGGCCATGACAGGAAAGCCATTCAAACCATCTGCGACAGTTACCTGATAGGCCATCTTCCAATCGACAGCTCCATTTTTAAAGCCACGCACCTGATTCCTGAGCCCTAAGTTTCCAATGCGAAAGCCTTTGTGTGCCTGGTTAGTTGGCCGGGTTGAATGATCTAGTCTACTTCAACGGGCCCCTATGTTATATTCTAAAGCACATACCCCCAGTGTCCATCTCATTTTCCATTTTTGCCATTTGATTCCCCATGATTCCAGTATACCCCATGCTAGGAGCTTCCATTTTCATTTCCATTATCCCTAGGTACCCTATTCATATATACATATACTTCCCCATATAATCCCATGAATTCCTACATCCCCACCCTAAACCCTAAATCC
>CAJNIZ010035247.1:11930-55206 GCA_905231905.1 Symbiodinium pilosum
CCATATAATCCCATGAATTCCTACATCCCCACCCTAAACCCTAAATCCTAAAGTCCAAACCCTAAACCATAAACCCCTAAACCCCTAAACTCCTAAACCCTAAACCCTAAACCCTAAATCCTAAAGTCCAAACCCTAAACCATAAGGGATCCTGGCCTCAGGCAGAAGTCGAGGGGACAAATGAACCAAGGACGGCCGCTCCCAATTGAAGTCTTCTTAAATTCTGCTATACTTAGAGGAACCCATGCACCCACAAAAAGGGCTTTGTACCTAATTACTATTCTGGCAGCTTTACCTTTTTAGGCGTCCAGGCTGTTCTAGGTAGGTTTTTCCTGGACTCGGGTACAAAGGTTTTCCAGGCTTTGAGAATTGCACGCTTCCAGCAACCAGACGGGCGGAGTTTAGGGTCCGAGTGGCCTTGAAGGCTGTTGAAATTAGCTCTCAGGTTTTCTGGTCTTGGCTTCTTCAATATTTGTGCGTTGTCGTTTTTGGCTTTTGTACGTACTTTTGTATGTACGTATGTATGTATGCATGTATGTAGGTAGGTAAGTAGGCAAGTAGGTATGTGTGCGGTATCTCAAACATGAGGTTTTGTCTCGTGGTTCGTGGGCCCTGTGCCCTCACGAAAAAAGATCCTGAGCTCTCTAAGGCGGAATCCCTCAAGCTGACACAGCTCCGTTTTTGGAAGTCTATCTACTGTCCATGACGTCCGCTTTATACGCCGCTCAGAACCCATACCTGGGAACCCAAAATCCCAGAAATAAGTAGGTGCCGATAAAGCAACCCGCCTTTGTAGACAAGATACAGTCTAGGCATTCAGGGTTTAGGGTTTAGGGATGAAGCCTGGTTGTTTCAGGAACAGCTATTCATTCTGCACCTCTGGGTTGCCAGGATACTCTTAATTATGCTATAATACCGTAACTTCCCAAGATATGAGTTACTTCATGTCATGCAGGAGTATTAGTTGGGTACTGCCCCCAATCATGAACAGTTGGATAATAATTTAAAATGAGACGATATATAGCCCTTAACATGACCTCTGTATTTCATACTGTTAATGGGTGGGGGCAGGACCTAAATTATTAGTATCATCCGTGAGAGAGACTAAAGGGAACGCCAGATACAGGCGGCTGGCCGTACCTACCCCGGGGGGTTCAGGGGAACAAAGTAATTGGGGCAATAAAGGGGATAGCAATGGTAATTGCGTGGCTTATTGTGGTTATACATCTACTTTCGAAGCCTCCCTGGCCCCCCAAGTAGGGTTTAGGTCTGTGTAAGATTGATAGTGGATAATGTAGAAGCCTGAACATTTCGCATTGGTATGCCCTGGACACGGAATCAGAGATCCACGAGACAAGCGGCCGTCGCCCTTGCTGAGAGTGACAACCCTGCGCGGTTGCAGCACATGTAGGGAGGCAACGTCATCTTGGACGGCCCGTATAGTCACTACCCCTAATAATGACCCCCCATCCCCTAATACTAATAACAATAATAAAATAGTAAGCATATTACTAACCATACATGAGTATATATATATATCCATGTATTTCTCTTCCTTCACATATAAAGGTGTTCTGGATTTGGGGGCTATTGTTACGGGACGGGATTAGTCCAGCTCGAAGGGATCAACATTTGTGAGATCCCACAGCATGAAGTCGAGTTTAGGGTTTAGGGTTTAGTCACAGCAGAGTGATCCAGGCAGACTATGGGCAAGTTGGTTTCGATAAGGCTCCCAGTTCCCTTTAAATGGTAGGTTACTAGGGATTATAAAGAAGGGCTATACTGGGATAATGGAAAATAAGATGGAAAGTACTATTTAGGGTTTAGGGCTTCATGGTGAGAAGAGAATGCGGCCTCTTTTCAGGTGGCTAAGTTGCCAGGGCTATACTCATTATCCAGGGTCATTGTGGGATTACGAGGGGTGTTGTAGGAACATCATGAACCCAAGGGCATCGCACCCGCCCTCAAGCGTCCTAGACTGGCCGTATAGCTAACCCTCACCTAAACCAGCCCCAAACCCTAAACTCACAACTGTACTTAAAAGGCTCCAGGACTCAGTACGTTAAAAGGGGTCTTATAAGCAGGCCCACCCCAATTAGCTACTGACCCCCCCGAGCTTCAAGTTGCGCCCAATGACCCAGCACCCCTACCGCCTTAACCCTAAACCCAGCGCCCTTGTGCCAGTGAGCCCTCTGGAGCGCATTTTGCAACACCACCGGGTCGACATAGCTGCGGGCCATGATCGGCGCAACGCCCGCCTCCCAAGGGTGAGGAAGATTTTTGGGTTGCGGGCTGTGGGATGACTAGAGGGGCGGGGAGCGGTGGTCTCTAGCGATGGGGGGTCTCCTGAAAAAATCGGTTGTTTCTTGTGTGGGTAGGGAGCTGCAGAGTGAGATCCGACTCTACGAATACCTGCAGTTCATCCAACTTGTACAGAGGATTGCATTTGCAGCGAAACCTGTTCTGACCTCATGTGCCATCATTATAAATTCATCCAGATAGGAGATCCTGAGCCATTTCAGGGTGTGAAACGCTTACAGTGAGAAGATGGCGCGTACAGAGCGCTGAAACTGATTTCTCTCATATCTTCATTGTTTAGTTATACTCAAGACTTGAAGGACCACCCCCTTCCCAGAACCCTGCTCATTAACACCCGGCCCTAAGATATAAACAGTTACAGAAAACACTCGTATAGTGCTTGTCGTAAGGGCACCCAATCAAATTTACAATTCTGATAAGCATCTCCCCTGATACTAGCCCCCGCAAAAAAACAATAATGCATATTTCCTCCGTTAAAGAGCTATTATATAAGAAGATACTAGGACGTTTGCCATTAGCTAAAAAGGGTGTAGACATGTCTGCAGCTTGTGCCGAGTCCTTGATCAAACAGATCGAGGAGCTTCAGCAAAAGCTCGCGGCGGGCTCAGTTTCTTAAAAATCTCATCCTGCCACTTCAAGTAAATAACGACAAGGCCACTGGTGCTTGAAGGGGGGGGGGGTGGTTAAATGGGCAGGGGTGGATGGACTCTAAACTCTAAACCCAAGCTGACTATGGATGGTTTTTTCTGACAAGGCCAAACCGAACCCTTTGCCTGGCAGGTTCTGGGTCCCCGTGGCGTGGGCCTCCCATAGTGATTCCTGAGTTATCAGCCCTAAGCCCTAAACCTTAAAGTATAAGTTGAGGATCCAACCAGAAGTTGTAGGGGTTGAAGTTTTGAAGAGTTGGCTCTTCACACAACGGGCCCTATTTTCCGGCAGCTGCACTTGCAACGCTCCTACATCTCAGCAAGATTCTAAGCCTGAATACATCATCACCCTACCCTTCCCCAAGCTCGTATAATTAGGGCTTAGAGCTTAGGGTTTAGTGGCCCGCAAATAGACCTAAAGAAGCGACTGTCCTGTTGAAGGAGCCCCGGCTGGATCCCTGGTAGTTTTGGCTGGGTGAATCCTAAAGCCAAATCCCTAAGCCCACTTCATGCCTTCTTTTTCCCAGTCCTCTGGCTGTCTACCTGTCTATCTATCTAGCTATGTATGTTTCACCTGTTCATGATATATATATATATATTTGTATAAGTATAAGTACACATGCCCTTAACCCTAAACCGTCCTTTTCTCTACCCTCTTCATTCTGCCTCCAAGAATCAGGCAGAGCTCTCTCCGGAACAGGTGGCAGTGCTGAAGAAAGCCGAAGAAGGCTCCCGGATCCATGGTTGTCGGAAAAGAAGGAACTGAATAAGACATGGAACTTACTGTGGGGTGTTGGGCTTTAGGGAAGCAAGGAATGTGACAAGAAACGGAAGGTACTGTAGGGTTAAGGGTTGTTAGGGTTTGGTGTTTGCTGTTTGGGTCTTTGCTATGTGCTGGGCCCACTACGTGCGAGGTTCAGCAACCTGACATCTGGGACTTTCTCCAAGAAGGAGCAACCTTCGGACCCAAGGATCTACGGGAATTCTCAGGGTATTCTGGGAGGGCTACCTAAGTATAAGGATCAGGTAAAGTGTTTTTTTTTTTTGTTGCGGAGCTTCCATATGCCCTTTTCCAATTTGGAGGTCCTAAGTTGTGCATCAACAAAACTTGTATTCAGAAAGGGATTGTTTCTTTGTCCTAGGTTATTGGGGGTCCTAGTATATAACTCCCATGATGCACGGGTTTCCATTTCTTTTCCATCTGTTCATTCCCTACTCAAGCCAGCCAGTAAACCCCAAAACCTGAACCCTACATGTGCGTCAGGCTCTGCGTTCCTGTCCCCGCCCTCCTGGATACGATCCCCAAGCGGCAGCTAAGAAGAGTATTACAGTACTACATATACTGGGGAAGTTCAGGAGGTGACCCTGTATCCCGATTTCTTCAAGTCCATGCATCTCATAAGAATACATTCAAGGCCAAGACCCTAAACCCAGCTTCCGCCAGCCCCTAAGTCTTTGTATAGGATACATTGCGCCTGACGTGATGGTTGCCTGCTTGGGTCATTCAAGTTCACGAGGGTCCTGTATCCTCGTAGCAGTTTGTCTGCAGCATATGTGTTGTAGGCTTCTACTTCTACTGTCCCAGCCGCCGCTGCCACGGCAGTACGTGTTTTTTTAGAAGGAACCAGAAGCTGCTCATATGTTGACTGACACATGCCACATGTAAGCCTCCAGTTTGAATAGTGGAGTTTCTTGGCATGATTCCTCCTTTGTCAATAGTCCCCATATAATTTCTATAGGTCCTTGAGGCCCCATATGTCATCACGTAGACGGTGGCTCCCATTTACCACCACGTCATCCATCCTGCCTGGACGCTCCGACGTATTTGTTGAGGTCCGGTATGGCTGCTGGCTAGGATTCTTTCAAGAATCCCCAGAAATAAAAGGTATTGAATTGGGGATTCTTATGAGAATCCACAGAAAAAGGTACTACATCGGAGGCTCTACTGAATCCTCAACCGAAAGCCCTACACCTTTTCCTTGGTAAGCAAGCTCTGGGGGCAGCCTTCTCCCTAGGCAAAAGCTCGGTTTAGGGTTTAGGAGAAAGCCTGTTGCAAAAGGGTTCAGGGTTCTTCTTCCACTGTTTTAGGGTTTAGGGTTTAGGGTTAGGATCGAAAGTATGGAGCAGAAGAAGGAAACTGCTAGTACATCATTATTCGGGATTATATCGGGCCTACCACAGTGATCCTGTCCTAGCCTCCCTGCTAACAACCAGTAAGCAATGACTTTTGAGTTAGGTGTAGAGGCCCCGCCCAGTGTCTAGGTTGTAGTCATACTCTCACTACAATTGCTTAAGAAACACACAAAAATGAGAACATCATTTTCCTTATAAAGGTCATGTCGGGATTAGTTTTTCTATTGTTTTAGGGTTCTTAGGCAAATAGTAGTCACTATACATGTAAGCAACTTTTCAGTCCACCAGTAGTCTCAGAAGCAGACCACGACTATAACTGCAGTTATACTTGGGGTGATATAGGGATTATGCAGGGGTTATATAGGGGCTATATAGGGATTATAGTCCCCCTTAAGTAGATAGAATATGGTTTTTGGGTATATTATAATAAGATCCCCATATAGCCCATATTCTATCTACTTAAGGGGGACTATATATAGGGGTTATATAGTGGTGAGTTTATTGCTACCCAACCTGACTTGCGAGGTATTGCAGAGCGGAAGGCGGCTGAGGCCGCTTTTCGTTCCAAGGATGCAGCGCAGCTCATAAGCTAAGGGGGTCAGGGAAGTGTTGTATATAGCAATATAGGGGTTATATAGGGGTTATAGGGGTTATATAGGGGTTATATAGGGGTTATAGGGGTTGTATAGGGATAATGGAAAAGAAAATGGAAACTACTATTTAGGGTGTAGAGTTTAGGGTTAAGAGTGTATAGTCCCCCCCAAGTAGATAGAATATGGAGTATATGGGGATCTTGTTATAATATACCCGAAGCCATAGTCTATCTACTTAAGGGGACTATAAACAAGGACCCTCATAAGCCAAATCTGGGGGACCCGGAGAAGTGGATGCGTGCCACAGTTCCATGCCAAGTTTGAGCGGGCCACAATGCACTCGTGACTGTGTGGGTATCAATGTTTTGAGACTATAGGGGCCAGATCATGGAGCTCAGCTCGGTAAGCCTTCGTGACATGGTATATACTATAAAGCTGGGGAGCAACAAGGCATATCAAACATCTTGCAAGTCCTCGAGGATTCAGCTCGCTCGAGACTGTTTCATGCAAGCTTTGGCAGAGGTATTTCACAAGGGTGTTCTCACGCAGATCAAGTTGGATAGATGTAACTTGCATTTATGTGACACCAGAGCCCCCGCCAACAACAAAAAATCAACCCTTGGCAGCACTTCCATGCACTTCTCGGACAAGCGTCCGTGGTATGGAGGGCTTGAAATAATGCGTTGAAATAATGGATTGCTAGCAGCGTTGTAAGGAACAGTTCAGGAAAACTGTAGCGCAGTTTCAAGCATGTGCTCGGCACTAGAGAACGTAGCATGCGCTGGCCATCAGACTACGTTTCATGCGATTCTTTCCCAAACCGAATTCATTGGTGTTTCGTCCCCTTTGATTTTTGTACATTTCCTCGCGTCTTCTAATCAAAACCAGGTTGTTGCAAACAAACAATACTGCGGTACTGGGCCATGGCGATTGGTGAGCCCAAGCCGCTTAAGCCTCAACCCTTGACCCTAAACGTTGCAACGCGTGCGGGAGAGCTGAAGCAGCTGGCGCGAGGCCGCAAGAAGAGTGCTTTCGTCGCCAACAGGCGGGACAATTTTGGGGGTGAGAGTGTGAGGTCGTAGCTGCAGATTTGGGGTGAGCTGGTTGAACCTGTTTTACAAGTGTAGTGGTCTCCGGGCTTCAGCGTAAGGGGTCGTCCAGGCAGAGCTCCAGAGGGACTCCAGAATAAGCATTAATAGACTTATGATCCTGGAACTACTAATAAGCCTAAGAGATCTTGGAATCGACAAAAATGAATAAACACCAAAAGAATCAAAACACCATCAAAAACACATAAAAACACAAACAGCTGCAAATTGAAATGAACATTGACATGTTCAGCCGAAAATCAAAAACAAAAATGTGAGCATACTTATCTTCACCGGTGTTTTGACCAGAAAAAAATCAAAATCATATCAAAATAAATTCGAAATTTTCAGCCAAATCCAAAAATCAAATGGGAACATCCTTATGGTCACAAGTTTTTGGCCGCATTTTCGATTGATTTTTATCTGATTTCCATTTGGTTTTATTTGATTTAGAGGGTCTTAGGCTTATAAGGGCCCCAAGATCATAATAATAGAGCGCGCGTAACGGGACCTAGTGAGTGGTTGTTTATTTGGATTGTATTTTGATTCGCTTGTTGATAGATAAACTCCTTTAGAACCTATTTCCTTAGCTACCACGCCTGTTCATGCATGCAGGGAGCAGGCCACCGGTCAATGTAACAAAGTAAAACCCCTGAAGCCCCCAAAGTTTCAGGGTGTGGGGAATGCCAAGATTGCCATACCTTGTCAGCAAATGTTTTATTGAATTTGTGGGCGTCTCTAACTCTTTGCCCGGGTGCCTTAAACGTCGAACCTCTTTGGGGAAATTCCCAATAAGTATTGCGAGTCAAGGCAATGGTCATCAGTAAGCATTGAAGGAATGGAAAAGAAGGTGAAGAGTTTCGGCTTCAGACAGATTTCGTCTCCGGACTTCCCAGAACTCCTGGGCCTTGAGCTCATCCCGAAACTCCAAAGCTGTAAAGCCTTAAACACATGCACATTTATAGTCCCCCTTAAGTAAATTATGGCTTTGGGTATTTTTTCAGATCCCCACATATTCCATATTCTATCTACTCAAGGGGGGCTGTAGTTTCACGGAAACTTGCAGAATCAGTTCATCGTTTAGGGTTTAGGGGTTTCCCTATATGTCCCAGAAACAATTTTGAAGCGAGCCCTACACATGCCGTAAGCCCTGAGCCTGAACCCTAAACCTTGTTGAGATCCAAGCCCCAAGCCCCACAGCCTGAGCCTCAAACGCTCAGCCCTAAAATGTCGGCGGATCCCTCTATGTAACCCCATATATCCTTGGATAACCCTCATACAACCCTTAGACAATCCTTTAAAGGAATTATCTAGGCAAGAACTCCAAACCCCTTAAAGGAATCATATAGACCGAAACCCTAGACCCTAAGCCTCTAGGCACTTTATCTTCCAGATCGAAGTCCAAGCCGGGTGGGCTGACATCCAAATTCCGGGCCAGTGCGCGCGTTAAGGTGTAAGATTGAGGTTTTAGGCTTAAGGTTGGGGTTTAAGGTTTAGGCTTTGGGATTTAGGGGCGTGCGTGCCTGATGTGCACGCCATATAACAGGGCTGTAGATTGCATATAGATGTTCATGAGTGTTGAGATGCGAGTATGGTACACTGTTGGGTTTTTCAAGTTGATTGAGGGCTTGGTGCAGAGGACGTTGTTATGGTATTGGAAGGGTTTGAAGGACTGCTTGGGAAGAATGGTCCTTATACCTTAAACCCTATACCCTAAACCCTGTACCCTACACCCTGCACCCCAAACCCTATACGCTAAACCCTAAACCATCCATGTCCATCTGAAAGACCCTCAATGCAGATCGTACCTTCGTGAAGAAGTGTCTTAGGATGACCTGTGTGCTGAAAACCCTCCTCCCGATAGCACTTACTGGTGCGCCGTAGGGAAAAAGGGAACATTTTATGTGGGGATTATATTTCATGATTCCCTGCTAAGACCCAGTAAGTTATCTTCTTTTCAGCCAGTCTGCTTTGCGAGTGAAAGGCGGGCTTTTCGGCGCATTCTTCCCCGGAAGGCGGTGCAGTTCATCTTCCATTGCCTGGGTTGCTGTTAAGGAGCTTAACTTAAGTTACTATATTGGGGACACGACATTACTAATTAACTATATATACCCGTTATGGAACCGGATTTACGTTCCTTAACAGCAACCCAGTTGCAAGGTGGCTGGTGAGTCCGGCAGCCATCCCTGCACCCTCACGGACGCCGCCCATTCGCAACGGAAATCGCTAGAAGACGTCGTTCAGGGCGCTGCTTTCCAACTGCTGAAACTTCTACGATGGCCTCGAAAGACAGCGCAGCTCATGACCGGGCCTCTTGCCCCCTGATTGATTTACACCCAAATGAGCTATAGTTTAAACTCCTAGTATCCCCCTTGAAAAAGCCCAATGGTAGTCCCCTATATAATTCCCTATATAATCCCCCCTTAAGGACCTTAGACTATAGCTCAAATGCACCGCAGGTTTGCACTGCCCCCACCTTCATCGGCCTTCAGCCACTCCAAGGAGGTTCTTACCCGCTTCTTACACAGACCTTGTGGCTTGTCTCTTTTCCGTGTAATTCTTGTATATTCCCACAACAACATAGTAGTTGCAATTGTGAATTCCAATCCTTTAGTCCCTGTTAAGCAGAAGTAAGGACACAGGTCAGGGCCACCAAGATAGCTTAGATCCCCCAAAAAGGATGGTGGCTTGTCCGTCCGAACTCTCAGTACTATTGGTGGTAACCTCACATGACCCCAGCCCAATCGGTGTGTCATGTGTAGAGTGAGTGCTAGCTAACCTTTGGATCAAAAGGCCTTACCCAGCCTGCGACGCACGCGGCTTCCTGTGGTCCTATAGTGTCCTTCTGACAGGCAGCCAGTTAGCTGATACGTATGAAGCATACCAGCCTAAGATCTTCAGATAGTCGTCTAACCAGCAAAGCAGAGTCTCAAGCTGGAGTTTCACAACATGGGGGACACAACGGATACAGCGTGATTATGAGATGAATTTTACAAGGAGTACGTAGCTCAAATTTCCACATTTGATGCACAAACCCTAAGCTCATGAATTGTACCCTGCTCCTTATAGCAAGAGTGGCAACACACAGCTCATCAGAAAATGCCATGTGAGGAGTTTCTCAAAATCACTATTATGCAATCCATAAGACCTTTCCTTACAAGCACCTAGGGGTTTAGGGTTTAGGTATCGGCACGACTAGAAGCATGCTCAGTGTGGAGTAATTGGTGACGGAGATTTCTACAGAGCTAATCATGGGAGATGATGCAAGGACTACTGCACGAATCCACGCCCCATTGGCAAACTACGCATGAAAAACGAAAAGCCGCTAATCTCCTCCCCAAAATAGTGGTTTAGGGTCGAGGCCTTCAGCTCCTCAATATTACAGACTCCCCCAAGGATATGGTGACTTGTCAACATCATTGTCCTTCCTTTCTGGTTTTGTACACCCTTGAAGCTTTGCGGGTCACATTAGAATCGGAGTTCCAAGAGCGACCACAGTAACAACCCCCCCCCTCCACATCATGTGAAATTCCCCCTTAGGTAGATAGAATATAGGGTAAAAGGGATCTTATCTAAGATACCCAAAGCCATATCCTATCTACTTAAGGGGGACTATACCAGTACTCGGCTTGCAAGAAGAGGTATCCTGCGGACTGGCGGAACGGAGGCAGAGGATGAGGATGAGGATGATGTAGCCTTGAGCGAGGACTCCGATGATGGCGAGGCCACTCAGCGACCTACAGACCTAACCCAGGCCCCTGATAGATAAACCCCGTCCCCTTCATAGGGATTATAATAGGGATCCTCATATTAAGGCCTTTAAAAGGAGGGGGTTTATGAATCATGCGGCTACACTACAGGGTTCAGGTATAGGGATTATGGGGAGGTTATCTTTGGATTACTTAAGCAAGGGATTATGTACGGGTTTATGGAGGGATTAAGTTTAGGGTTTAGGGTTTAGGGTAGAGTTTAGGGTTTACGCTTAAGGACCCTGGGGATAGCCATGCCGATAATCATAGTAAGAGAACTGCAGGGCTTCCTCGTGAGGGTCGTGCAAGCTCGTTTTTCAGAGACTCTCAGGAAAAGGGGGCGTTGCTTAGATTTCCTCTTTTTTGGTTGAGACTGAGGTACCTTGCAAGAAGGATCACTATAGCCTAACCCTAAACCCTAAACCCTAAACCCTAAACCCTAAACCGGAACATGCGGGTAAGGACACCTGGAAGTTGACTGGCCCCAAGACTTTTCCTGTTGGAATTTTATGAGGCAGTTGCGTTTGCTCCTTACTGGAGTGCCAGGCGATGTAGGTTTAGGGTCTAGGGTTTAGGGTTTGGGGTTGAGTGGCAGGTGGCGTAGAGCGTTGAACAGATTTTGGAATCTAGGGCCTTAAAGATTAGGATGTAGGTTTTGGAGGGGGCTTCGTGCAAGTCTTAAGAGCACTTCAAGGCTTAGGGTACAGGGTTCAACGCTTTTAGGGCTTGAGGCTTTTAGGCTTTAGGGTACAGGGTTCAGGGCTTTGTGGGTTAAGGGTTTAGGGTTCAGGGCTTTTGATATGGAGTTCTTGCCCACCTGTGTAGCACACACAACCTGACAATCTATAATTTTCTTGTCCAGTTGCTCCTCATTTTTGGGGAGGTGTTCCCTCATATGGCTCTATTGCCTATAATTCAAGGCCGCAAGGGACCCTTAAAATATTCGCGCCGGCCGAAGCCCTAAACCCTACCCCACCCCCTTCAAACCTAATCACGCAACCCAAAGCCTTTGCCTGCTGAGTGCGATGCGCGTGCCTAAACCCACAGCCCCAAACCTTCCATAAACTCTATATAAACCCTATAGATCCCTATAACCCAATATCTGCCAAAGCCGTGCAGGCCATAGAGCCCATGCAGTTGGATCCATGGATGCTCGCATTTCCGACCGACGACCCAGAGCTGGGGAAAAGGTCGCTGGGCCGACAAATAAGATCCGAGCGACTTAAGGGTTCAGGGTTTAGGGATTGAAGGAAGGAATCCCCATAGTAGCTCCCTTACAATCTCCAATAACATTGCAGCTTCGACTTTCTTACTCATTTTTGGTAGTCCCCCTGCCCTAAAGCTTGAAATCCTACGGAACCCTAAGCTCTCAAACCTTTGCCCGTTCGTAGGGGATGGATGAATGGATGCATCCTCCTTCAGTCCTTCGTTCGCTCCGTCCCCTTTTGAAGTCGCTACAATCCATTCCCCCCAATTCCTACTGAGGTCAAATGTTCAGGATTAAGGGCTTGGGGCTAAGGGTTCAGGGTTCCGGGTGCCAGGTAGCCAGTTCCCCCTTATTAGGGAAACATGTCCGCAAGAGCCTGTGATGGGCCTCTAAGTTGATTTACAGGTACATTCCTGAGTCTATCTGTGATGAGCTGCCTCTGATTTATCCTTAATCCTGACCAGAGAGAGCATTCAACTTCTAAAGGAACATGGGGATACCGAAGCGAGACAAAGGACGCTAGGAACCTTAGAGACACCGGCATCCGGGGGGTGGCTGGTTAGCAACTTTGGGGTTTCGCTTCCTGTAAAGTAACTTAGGGATAAAGGAGTCGTGTGTGAGGGATCGGCCTTTTTGCTCCTAAGGATATTGCAGCTGTGTATGAGGTGGGTCCAGTAGAAGTCCTGGAGAGTGCTTCACCGCGTTCAGCCAACAGCAATGGATGATGTAGTGCCCCTCAGCCTGGCAGAGCCTAAGCGAGTCCAGATGCAAAAAACAGGACGCGTTGTTCGCAAGTGCTTGGAAAAACGAATCAGGGAATGAATGGTCGGCACCGCATCACCAAGCGGAAATGTGGCAGAAGCTAACAGCTATTCAGGTTTGGTTCCTGGAAGCAGCCAACAAATAAAAACATGCTTGAGGCAGTCACAAGTGAGCAGCACTGAATCCCAATTCTACACCACGGCTTGTTGGCTTGTTTTGTTGTGAATGTCCGCGCGCTCGCCTGGCCTTTGTAGCACTTGGCGAGTTTTTGTGGTTGCCTGCTGACTCGTGATGATGCACACTGACCTGCTCCAGTCAGAGAGGGCAGACCTACCTGCTTATGCAGGATGAGGTAACTGCAGTGGGGCCGTGCTAATCTGAAGTAGGGAGCAACATGGTGCGTGATGCCGTGACCCAACCTTCATATGGTTGCCGGCATGTGCCTGCGGAATACTGGCTTGTCCTTCCGTTTGCTGTGAAAAGGCCGTGCTTTTCAGATGGGCTATTTGACAAAACATTCCCGCGACAAGTCCGGAAGCAGAAGATGACACAAGACACGGATTACTCAGCTTTTCAAACTCTATATAGAGATTCGGGTATGAGTCACCATTGTAAGGGTATATGGTACAGAATAGGGTTTTCTCATTATGATTGGTAATTAGACGCTGCAGGTTTGTGCTTGTGGTTCGGGATTTGTAGTGCATGGGTTAGGTGGACCCCCCCACCAGTAACAGTGGTATAACAGGAATAAAGGAGGGCCCTAAATATGATATAATATAACCCAGTTTGTCCCCTGTGCCAGTATTCCAGGGTTGGGGATCCACCTAGTGCATAGGTGAGGGGCGGGTATTAGGCCGCAAGCAGGAAGCCTTGTGCGATGGATTGCGGGCAGGTGGAGTTCTGGAGCTCATCAGGGTTTAGGGTTGAATGCTTCTGGTTCACGGTGTAAGATGGCTTCTGGAGATGTAAATCCAGTTGTTGGTCTAATTACACCTCTGGGACTCGTCGGGAGCTGTACGGCAGTCCCCACACAGTTTTGGGATGAGGCCACGACACTCTGCCGGCACAGGAACACTGAAATCCCATAAGCAAAGTTTGCACATGCGGAGTAGGGAGAACGACAAAGAATAAGCACAGATGACAGATAGAGCAGGGTAAGAAGAAGCGGGAGATGAACAGGCGTTGTTTCGACTTTGGGGGTGGGCCCCTGTGCTTGGGTTTTAGAGCGCGTGCCGAATTTTTGCTAACAGGGTTGTGTTACAAAGGAGTGATAGCTGCAACCCGAGACTCAAGTTGACTCAAGTTTGGGCCTTCCGCCATGCATTTTGCATGTACCGTATTTGATATTCAGGCGCCTACAGTATTAAGCCCTTCGAAAGCGGGATTTTTCCTGGCCAGGAAGTGGGACTTTTGCAAAGCAAACCGCACCCTGGCGAAAGGTTTCGGGGTAGTATGCTTTACTTAGCGTCTAACCTAGCAGCATGATGGTATTCTCCTCAGGAGTTTCAGCATAACAGCGGCACCGTCAGAAAAGTAGGACACAGCCTGGACCTTACAATGCATCTTCTGGATCAATGTTAGGGTTCCTTTATACTTCTTGGGGTATGGGGTTTCTGATATTCGTCTAGAAAGGATCCTCTTTTCTTCCTAGGGTAATGTGGGCTAAGTTTACCAGAGCTACAGGCCCCGCAAAAGACAAGCTGAGGCTCATGAGGGTGGTTAGCCACAAAAGTCATAACCCTAAAACCTTAAGCCCTTAAAGCCTCTAACCCTTAGAATCTCAAACCCTTAAAACCTTAAACCCTCAAAGCCTTAAACCCTTAAAACCTTAAACCCTTCAAGTCTTAAACCCTGAAGACCTTAAACCCTTAAACCCCTAAAGCCTTAAACACTTAAACCTGAAGCCCTCAAAACCTTGCAGAAACCTCAAAACCCTTAACACCTTAAACCCTGAGCGACCTTTGCGTCCTCGAGGCTTCAAGGCACTTTGAACTTTATTCTGTTGCAGACCTCTTGGCTTTGAAGTTATATTTCTGGCTTGCGGCTGAACGTGATACTGTAACATTTGTAGACTTGTGAACATGGAAGCCCAAAAAGGCCCCAGAAAGATGATTATCTATTCTATTTTTATGAATAGTACTATTATTACTGCTATGACTTTACACTATTATGATTTTTGTTATTTCTATATGTATTACCATCATTCCTTAGCCCATAGAGATCGTAGGTTGGGGTTGAGGGTTTGGCGTCTATCTGGGGTGCCAACCATGGGCCGTTATCATGGGCCCGTAACTGTTTCCTGGGTCCTAAGTATGTGCGCTTTATTGGGGTTGTAGGGGTTTGTAGGGTACATACTAGGCATATCGAAACCGTAGGATCAACTGCCTGTACTAGGGGCCCAGAGTTCAAACCTTAGATCAGCAAGAAAGGCTTGCGATCTAACGTGCCGCAGACTTTGACGCTGCTTGCTTTTGTGAAGGGAAAGGTGTCATCGGAGAGCTTCCCTCCCCGTAGCTTTTAGGGTATAGGGCTTAGGATTTGATGATGTTGTCAGGGGTGACAAGATTATTCCGGCGGCCTTGGGGCTATTTGCGACCAAACTTGCACGAAACCCATTCTGTACCTGGGGCCCATGATGTAACCCCAAGTCCTGGACTCTAAAGCAGCGCCAGCCCCAGATGCCAACAATACTGGTGGTTAGATAATGGGGGTTGAAGGAACACCCTAAACCCTAAACCACTTAATAGGGGTTGAAGGAACATCATACGGGAGGCTTTTATAGGGGATTAGAGGTACAGTTGCAGGAATCCATTCTTCCACTCCCTTGGGCTGCCAGTCACCAAACATGTTTAGGGTGTAGGGTTTATGGGGTTTAGGATTCAGGGTTGAGGGCTTAGGGTGAGGGTTTATGGCACTCCAAGTCACACCAGGTATCAAGCCTCCCCGGCTGCACGATATCACCCGGCACAAGAAGTACATCTTCGCCCTGCGTCGCATGATGACCTTGGGCAGCACTCTAAAAACCCTAAACCCTAAACCCCAAACCCTAAACCCTAAACCCTAAACCCAAACTTTAGGTCCGGTTTGAGGCTTTGGGTGCTGTCCATGCCAAGGCTCCACGGAAATCCACCTTAGACCACCCTCAAGGGACCATCCAGGGCTGTATAGTCTCCATTAAGTAGAATATGGCTATACTATAATAAGATCCCCATATACCCCATATTCTATCTTCTTAAGGGGGACTATAGACAGACAGACGGAGACAGAAGAACATGGGGTTCCCTGGCTGCCTGCGGAAGCTCCTGATTACTAGGTCATTCTTGAACCGCAATCTTCATGTGAAGTCCACTACTCTAAACTCCTCAAAGGGCGTTACATAGGGGATTATATGGGACTACCATAGGGCGTATTACGGGGGATGCAAGGAGGACTATGACTGTAGCTCACGTGTATTCTACTGAAGCTCCGTCAGGAGTGCGAAGTCATCATTGCTAATACTGTCCCAAAGTGGAACTAGTCAATGGGTAAGAGTCAGAGCTTCCAGCTCTGACTTTGGGGCTGACATGACCATAGCTACGTCTCAGGATGGCAATGCTCGTGGGATTGCGGCAAGGGTCTCCTCAGATTATCCTTGCAACATCTGTACCTCTAGATTTGCCCAGAACTGTGTTGCAATTCCGGACCTTCTGAGCTAATCCAGTCAAAAACACCATTGCCAATCTCGGACATGGTCCTCCGAGACTTTTTCAGAAGAGGCTCAAGCCCCTACTGAAACCCAAGAGGCCGCGGGATCAAGCCTCAGACCTTGAAAGATTCGATTTGGAGGTAGGGTTTAGGGTTTAGAGATAATGTCCTTGTTATAGGGGCTTGGGGTTACCAAACGTCCGCTTATTAGATAAAGGCCAGTCCCAACGCCCCCGCAACCTTGTGCCCATAATCATCTGCAAAGCTTTGCGCCCAGAGCCCTGAGCCCTAAACCCTAAACCCTAACCCAATCTAAGCCCATCAGAGGCCTCAAGAAAGCAACCTAAACCCTGAACCCTTAAACCATGAACCGCATGCATATGCTGATGCTGCAGCATAAACCTCCATTTCACTGTCATTCGGCGCTCATGGGGTCGTCATGATAGGGGCTGGGTTTCCAAAATTCGGTGTTTCCTACTTTAAGCCCGAAAAAGCTCGTGCTAGCGTAAACCCTTGCATTGCCCTTACTCATTAAAATCCATGTATGGCCCCTGCATAACACGCGTGTTGCAGGAAACAATGCAAGCGAACACTGGCATTGAAGCAAAAGCTCCTCCTGAAGTTCCTGAGCGGGGACGAGTTGCAGCGGGCGAAGGCTTGTTTTGAGATTTAAGCGGTTTAGAGCTCAGGGTTTTGGGTGCAGGGTCTATGACTTCGGGTAGGATTTGGGAGCACAGGGCTTGGATGAAAGGCTTACAGCACAGTGCTTTGGGTTCAGGCCTTGTGGTGCGGGGCTTCGGGCTCAGGGTTTAGGGTTTTGAGGATCCGGTCTGTGGAGGAATGCCAGTTGCAAAGTAGAGGGCATGTGGCAATCATGCATAATTTAGGCAGTGGTCCCCAGTAGGGATTTGAAATTCTGGCTGATGAGCATTACCCTAATCCCTCAACTCTAATCCCTGAACCCTATAAAGCTTAATCCATAAATCCTTACCAGTTTACGGGTTTATGGGCTGGGGGGGGTCGATAATTTCAAGGTGCACGTCGGGTAGAAGTCATTAAGGCTGACATTTTCTCACTGGTTCTTAGTAGGGAAGAAGGGAGTATGCTATATTCCCTTGTTGCCCATAAGTTTTGGGGGTGCACTTTCAGCTAGCTTCCGCAGCCTTTAGACTTCCTGATGGATTGGTATCTACAACCTGAAAGATCCAAAGATGGATCCCACAAAAATCCGTGTATATATATATGTGTATATATATATATAGATATGTTTCTGAATTACACAGGTTTATGTACACACGTTCTTGGTCCTTTTCCTGAAGCATTATGGGCTGAGGTTGGAGGGCTCCTTTTGTGGAGCTCCATGTCAGGATTGTTTGTACGACTTGCAGGTGACCCCCCTAAATCTTTTCTGGGGGTTTAGGGTTTAGGGTAAGTTACTATATTGGGGAAACCTTATTAATTTCTGAATATACCCATGCTGGTAGCTTAATTTAGATATTCCTCAACAGCAACCCAGTTTAGACCCTAAACCCGTAGACCTACCTCCAAAATCGTGTGAGAGCACCATGTGAGCTGTAGTCTAAGCTCCTCATAGGGGATCATATAGGGGTCTACTATAGAGCTTAGACAGGGGGATACTAGGAGTCTAGACTACAGCTCATGTTGGGCTTTTGAGATTGAACCTTGAGCTAGGCAGCAGCCACCAGGCCCACCTTTTTCTGGGCTATTGGCTGCAGCAACCCTGTGTGCTTTTTAGCCATTGATTGTGGAGTTTACTTGGTATGCTACGAGAATCCCTCTCTAAATCCTAGCCCATGAATATGAATTGAGTAAGGGGTGTTGGGCTCCTGGGCTTTTTGAACCTGGGGAGCTACCTGCGCATACGACCAATCTTGGGGCTTTCATAACACCAACTCCCCAAACAAGCTCTAGTTAAGACTTCCGACGTCCCTTATTGCATAATCCGAAAACCCTAGGTGGTAGCGTGAATATATGTACGTAAATTTATGTTTGTTTTTCAGGGTGTCTAGCCTTTTTCAAAAAGAAATACATTTTTTTTAGCTCCGGCATGACGTGGGGTTTTCTTGAGTTGCTTGCGTGTCTCTGGGAGGGTTTAGGGTTTCAGGGTTAGGGATCAGGGTTTAGGGTATCCCGATAGTGGATAATCGCATTGAAAACAATTTGAAAATGACATGCAAACTGGGATGATATAGAGGTTTACAGGGATTGAAGAGATTTGAAGTAGGGCCATTATTATGTATTTTGGTGTGCCTGGAGACATTACCCCATAGCAAGGAACCAAATGGAAGATCACATGGAAAACCAAATGGGAGACATGAAGTTGGTGGTATGTGACGAAGGGTTTTCATTATGGTTTCTGGTGACTGTATATAGGGTGCCTTAGGAATATTGATAGGTGTATATATTTCGTGTCAAAGCTTAAGATCCCGCCATACATCCGTTGATATCTTGCTAGAAGCATTGGGGGGTTTCAAAAGTATGGTTGCTTTCAAGGTGCTCGAAATATCAAGGGCTGTAAACCCGAAAGCCTCACCCAAACAGGGACTGGGATTTGCCAGGCTCTCATTGGTGTTTGTGACAGGAGATGTGAATTCTTCATGTAAGCTATAGTCTAAACTCCTTAGGGAGGTTATATCCCGTATATGGGGTTTCCTAGATTAATTATTGGTGTCTTTCTTGTGGGTGTCCGTAATAACGGGCTATAGGATTTTGCCCTTCATTGGGGTCTCCCTATTTAGGGAAACTACCATATAGGGGAGAGTTACTTAGGGGGGATACTAGGAGTTTAGATTATAGCTCATGTGGGAATGTATAAACCTTCAAACCTAAATGATAGTTTCCATTCCCGTTTCCATTATCCCTATAAACCCCCCATATAACCTCTATAAAACCCTTATATAACCCCTATTAAACCCTATATAACACCTACATAACCCTATATAAGCGCTCGCTCCGGGTTCATTCACACCTCCTTCGGGCGCGTTTCAATGCAGAGAATCATAGGCACACCGACCGTCGAGGAGTATGAACTTCGAACAGCTTCGCTCTTAGGGTTTAGGGTTTCGAGTTTCGGGCTTCGTATGTAGAACTGTAAACCCCTCCAAAGCCAAGTTAGAAGCTTATCATCCCTCTCATGCCCGGGTAGTATGTTATTTGGAGTAACTGCAGTTGCCCTCCTCTTGGGTATAGCATTTTGAAAGAAAAAGATCATCTCATTAGGTTCTGAACCCCCATAAACGTGCTACGCACATGTTGCTGGCATACTAGAAACAAACCAGTTGGTAGCTTCCATAAATCAGAGTGTCTGGAAGAGACACCAACATATTGTTCACCTCAGGGACCCCCCCAGAAAGGGAGCCCCTAATACTTGGAATCCCTAAACGCTACATACCCCCATAAAACCCATACATCCTCACATCACCTTTATTTACTCTCTATAACCACTTCAAAGGGACCCCTAACTCCCTAAACCCGAAAATCCTAAACCTGAAACCATAAACCCTAAAACCAAAAAAAAACTAAACCTAAAACCATAAACCCTAAAACGTTAAACCCCTAAACACTAAACAAACCCCATTTGATTCTCCAAGCCTGGAGGTGCAAATGCAAAAGTCTCCTCAGGAGCTCGAGGCAGAGGTGCGATTTTTTTTTGGGGGGGAAGGGAGATTAGGGTTAAGGGTGTAGGGTTGAGGGTTTAAGGTTCAGGGTTTAGGGTTAAAGGTCTAGGGTTTAGGGTTAAAGGTCTAGGGTTTGGGGTTGAGGGTGTAGGGGTCAGAGTTTAGGGTCTTGTGGGTCCGGGTTTAGGACTAAGGGTAATGCTTAGGGCTGAATCACGGTCAGGGGTCAAGAATGCTTGGATCGAGGGCTCTGCGTGTATTGCCCATACCAGGGTCAAGCCTTTTGACGCTTGATTCAACACATCATAAGACTGGTCGAAGCTAAGCCCTGAACCGTTAACCCTGAGCCTGTCCTGGATTTGTGTTAAGGATCTTCTATGATTCGGTCATGCTGTATACGTTATGGGGCAGCAGGGTTCTTGTATAACTGCAAGAGGATCCTTTTTCTCGCATCGGGGAACAAGGGTTAGAATCGTTGTTTGGGTACTGCTTCTGAGATCACTGCTAAAAAGGAGAGCAGACAAACTTTCATGTATTCTCCGACAAGCAAGCGCGGGGGGCCTCATATCGGCCAGGTAAAGCCAAGTGCGTTCTTCATAGAAACCCTAAACCTTAAACTTAAACCCCTTAACCCTGAGCCCTAGACTTTGTCAGGGTTTCATCACAGGGTGGGGGAGTGTATAGGGAGAGAGCCAGGCTTGCGATTTTCATTCGATGTTCGTCTGAGATGGGACAGGCGAAAGATGCAAGGATGCTGGTTAGCTTAGGCGCACCCTCACCCGTTGATAGGGACCAGAAGGGATAGGTTCATTTGATGAGGGACCCTCTATATGGTAGTTTCCCAAAATAGGGGGACCCCAACATAAGCACAAAACATACAATCCTCGATATAGGCACCCCAAAAAGTTTCCCCCTATATTGACATTCCACAAAAATCATTAAGTGGTGGCGTAGCCCAAGATATGGGCCTAATCTGCAAACCTAAACCTCTAAACCACAAACCTCGAAACCCTCAACCGTGCTTATGCTCCTTTTGGTGGCAGAGGAATTTACAACCCTAAGCCCCAAACCCTTAAACGCTGGCGGGTCGTAGTGCATTGGCGGTTCTCAGAACAATCGTCCCTTAGGACTATAAGCTGGGTACTGCCCCCACTCAGTAACAGTTGGATAACAATTATAATGAAGGTTATATATAGCCCTGAATAGGACACCTAATATAGACTGTTACTGAGGGGGGCAGTACCCAAACTATAAGCCTTAGGCTTCCGGGGCCGGCAAAGAAGACAATTTAGGGGACCAGTACCCATAGCACGATACAGTGTAGGGTTTAGGGACATTCCTTCCGCAATTAAGGTATTGGGTACTTCAACTAGACTTCGAAATTGACATTGGGAATTATTTCGGCCTTTGTATTACGGGCACTAGAAAGTGTCCAGGGACAGAATTCCAAACCTCAAGTCCCAAACCTTAAGCCCCAGGCTCTAAACCCTGCACTTGCCTAGATCCTGCACCCTATGGGGGTGGGTGTAGGAAACTCGCAGCTCCTTTGTACATTGAAGCTAACAGGCCAACCAATTGTTTTGCTGAGTTTCCTGGTAGGAAAACCATCTACACATGTAGTCGTTCCTACAAGTGGGGCACCCAAATATAAACCCTCTGTGCTACAATCGCCTCATGGTCAGCTTTATTCTTGCTTTGGATTTTGGAGTCTGAGTGCTCGTTCGATCAGGGTGATACACATAGGGTGCCGGAGGCATCCGTAAGGCCTAAGCCCTAAACTTCAAAAACAATTGCAATCAACCGCCGCCACGCAGGCGGACAATGAAGGAAGAAAGCTGAAAGAAAGGCAAGCAATGTTGCTTGGCCTTTTCAGAAGTTCTTGGGCTATGCGTTATAGATGATAGTAGTGTTCCGTAACTTGATAACCCCCCTTCCCTGAATAGATTCTGACATTAAGGCCTTGAAAGGAGGGTCATGAATCACGAGTCTACATTGCCTAGGGGTTACGGGGCTATGGCACTCCTTCAGCAATAGCAGGTTCAGGTTGCGGCTCCAGGTTGTGGCTAATCTGGATCCCCAAAAGATTGTACTTATCGGGGTAGGTTCAGGGTTTAGTGTATAGTAGGTGGTGGAAGGTTTCCTCCATCCACTTTCGGCATAGGCATCAAAATTTGATTTGTTAAGACATCATGACAAATTTGCCAAGCATCAAACATATTTTGCCAAGCTTCAAAATGTAATTTGAGCCGTAGTCTCTTTCCAACTGCTGTTCTTATCGGTATTTCTTCCAGTATACGTAATATCCGTATTCGTACTGTGAGCACTACTATTCCCCCGTCACTGTATTCTTGGTAACGTATAGTACACTTATCCTCAGTTTTTTCTTCATGCTTATGAAAAAAGATTTGCTGATACCATGCGCAAGTTTTCAATTCTTTCTTGATTGCTAGGTCAGATTTCTCTTGATGCTTACCATGTTTTTCTTGATGCGTCACCCGTTCCACTGTGTGCATCCCTGCCTAGGCTAGCGAAGCTTCTTACTTTTTGGCATAGGCGCATGCAGCAGCTGGAGGACTTCCTAGTGAGTTCTTGAAGGCTTCAAAGTGTTTCGGGCTTCGGGATAGCTTAGGAAGGCACATTACGAAATTCCAGCATTGTCTATAAAGTACTTTGAGTCGACTAGGATAATGCCTGGTTATCTCTAATTACCTAGGGCATAACGGCAGCCATAACTAGGAGAGAGTTGGGGTGAGGTAGCTTTATGTGTTGTAGGGGGTTGTTGCGGGGACCTGCAGCCTGACTTTGGCTTCTCATGAACATCCAAAATTCTGTCAACAATGCCTGCCTTGAAGTGTGAAGTGTTGTCATCCTGTGCGTAGTGAGATTCAAAAACGGTTCCCTAAACCCTAACTAAAAGTCCTCACCCAGAATCGCGAAGGGACGAGATAATAGGTTTAGGGTTGAGGGGTCCTAATGGAAAAGAAAATGAGAACTACAATCATATCATAACGGGGTATACATTGGCGTTGGATAAGGGTATATAGGAAGATGCTGGAGAATTGAACGGCATAGAAGACTGCAGGCAAGGATTTTACAGGGCCTTAGATCAAGCATCTAGTGTAGCAGCCTGAGTACTTGTCAAACAGTTCTGAGGATTATTCTTATTCTGCAAATGAGCCCCCACCGTTGGTCATAGATTATTGTGCGGCAACCTAATATTGAGGGGTACCAAAATGGGACCCTGATTTGGAGAACTTTCAATATGCACCTCTACCAATGCCTGGAATCCCACCTATTCACAAAACAATGTGCCGGCTGCACCCTCAGGCAACCAACAAAGATCTTAGATACTCCTAAATAACCCCAAATATATACCCTATCATGATTTAGTTGTTTCCATTTTCTTGACCATGAACCCTATACTCTAAACCCTATACCCTAAGCTAGCATGTAGTAGACCCAGACAGGACGAGCGTGAAGCCGAGCGCGAGGCTTTCCGCTTCAAGGCCCAGCTTACGCGGGGTTTCCCGAACTTTTAGGGGTTTTGGGTTTAGGGGTACCAGGAAGGTGGGGTTCCCCACAAGAAGCGTTATAGCATATTGGTGTCCACTGTGGGGTCCCTCTATTAGGGAAACTACCACTTTGGCTTTCCTCGTGTCTTTTCCACAGGGGTGTCCGGGCGCATTGGCTTTGCTGTGCTTGGGAAACATGTTTTGAGATTTGGGTTTGGGATGGCTTGGGTATCTGAGATCCGACTTAGGGTTGAGGAGCGGAATGTCTTTGGAGCGCTTTGTGGCGGAGGGTCACTACAGTGTTACTGTGCCTGGACACAGAGTGTCCCGGCGTGACCAGCGGCAGGTTGTCCCTAAACTGCAGGACTCAGAATTTCCGGTGTTCCGGTCATCCACTTGGACATGTTGTGCAGCTCCTCGCGCAACAAGTTAGGCCTGAACGTCTCAATCGAAATGAACATAGACATCTATACACATGTGCATGTTGTATTGGTAAATGTATCATGTCTTTCTAGCCCCTATTTAACGATGGCAAGATATAGTGATAAAGTACCCCTCCAAAGCGAAGATCGATACCGCAACTAAGATATACCGTTGCAGACGGAAAGCAGGTCCGCGCGCTCCTTGAAGACATCCACGGCTTGGCGCAAGTCCTGGAGGGCCTCTAGCCGCAACAAAGGTTACCATTAAGAGGGTTAAAATGGGAACCCCAAACAGGGAACCCCAAGAATATAGTGGGAATATAATAGAACATCAAGACCTTGGTAGGTATATTCCTATCATATTCCTACTCTATTCTTGGGGCTCGCTTTTTGGGGTTCCCAGTAAAGTCCCCGAAGAATTGCCAATGTTGTGGTTCTGCATTCCGCGCATTGTACTGGCGCCGGGTACCTCAACTAGCCTCTAGATACAATATTTAATGCAGCGGAGCTTCATAATCTAAACCCTAAAACGCACACCTTAGACCAAGCTCAAACCCTGGACCCTAAACCCTAGACCCTATAGCCCCTAAACCAGCAACTGAGATGCGGCACTCATGAAGAAGAGGAGGCGACGAGTAGACGTGACTCGGAAGCCCAGTGAAGGGTTTAGGGTTTAGGGTTCAGGGTTTAGGGTTTAGGGTTTAGGGTGTTAGATTTGGAGGTTTAGGGCTAGATAAACTTTAATGCTAAGAGCGGCTTGCTCTTTAGGTGGCATACTGGGCAACTCAGAACGACCTCAACCAACCTCACCTTTAATGGTGGCTTGTTTTGAAAATATTCCCGAGTTGGCTTCATTGCAGGTTCTGAAACTATCTTAATCCCTGAAACCCAGAAACACTGAAGACTAAAAGGGCCAGGTGCAGGACTCCACGAGGTTTGGGGCTTCCCAAAACAGGGGTCTTTTGGAAATCCCAGAGAGTTTTAGGCTATAGGCTATAGTCTGAACTTCATGAAGGGGGTTCTATAGCGGATTATATAGGAGAGTCTATCTCGGGCTATTAAGGGGGACACTAGGAGGTTAGACGATAGCTCATGTAGGGATCAGAAGAAGGTATTGGGGTAAACCCTAGTGACGATGTAGGATCGATTTGAAGCAACTGGGGTTAGGGTTCAGGATTTGGATTCCTTGAATATACCCAGCAAGCTCTGAATTTTACTCGTAGTTCTGCCTGTATAATTGTTACAGCTTCAATTCGAAATCCAGACAGTTCAGGGCCTCAGGGTCTGCGCGGGTTGATCTACTGAGTAGCTGTAGGTATGGATGGCTCTATCATTTCGTTTTAGCGATTCCTGAAAAGGGCCCTACACTTGTTATACAAGGATTGCGCGGATTCTGGAATTCTCTTTGGGGAGAAGCTTGGGGCTAGCATTCATCCATAACCTCAACCCTCAAAATCAGGGTCTAGGGTTTCTCAAAAGTAGTAGACTGCGAGAGATCTTGGTAAGGCCAGTTCATCCTCGACCCTGAAGCTGTGGCGCACATTTTTATCGCTCAAGACTTTCGTCACATGTGTGGTCTGCTTCGTAGTTAGTTGTAGTCAAAAACAGGGTCATATCACCGGGAGGGTCCCAGCATCGTCTCGGGCTCATAGCCGAGGACCATAGCCTTTTTTGACAGCTACACATGTGTCTGCTGAACCTGGGCCTCTACACCCTCAATCCTGATCTCTCGTTGTTGCACCATGCTGCACCCTCTAAATTCCAGAAGTAGTTGCGATGCATCCCCTACTGAAGAGCATAGATTCGAATCCTTTTTTTGGAGGAGTTATAGTCACAATGCGCCTTGTAGACTTGGCAGAAGACTACTTTAACACTCCGAAAATCTCAGTTGCTAAATCCAGCAAATTGTGCCTATTAGGCTGATGACCTACTCACGCTGCGCCAGCAGAAGGCTGCGCATTGTCATAAGCTGGGCTTGAAATTGTTTGAGTTTCTCAAGATTGGAGTCTGCGGGGTGTTTGACGGATGTGGTCGTGAATAGGGCGGATGTTTAGTGATGCGATACCTTGAGATTGTTCACATGTTTGAAGTCGCAGCGCGTTTATTTCCATCCGGGTGCTCCACATGAGCAGCTAGGGGGGGATGTAGGGCTTAGGGTTTGGGTCTCGGGGTTTATGTGCGCATGCAGAAAGGGTTGAGGCTTAATTATTCTCAGGAGCCAGAAAAAGAGGCTTTGTTTGTGGAGCAAAGCACATGAACAGTCGAAGGGCGCGGCTAGCAGGTTCCTTTCGATCCCCAAGTGGGTTGTTGCAACAAATGGCACCTCCATGCACCCCGACATACCAATAGAATTTGGACTTTGGCAAAGGGCCCCAACAGAGCCGTACTAGCAATTGGATTAAGTACAACTCCCTTTATAGGGCTTGGCCTGATTGTAGCCCCCTCTATAACCTGCTTACTAAGCTCTCCTGGCCTCGGGGTGCCTCAAAAGAAACTTTAGGCCTGAAAGGGCTCAGGGTAATATAACCCCAATGTGTCCCATAGATGAATATAGTAGTTTGCATGTTCTGTTCCATTCTCCCAATATGTCCCCAATATATCCCCTACAGGCGGCCGCAGCAGCAGCTGAAGCCATGAAGCCTCGAAAATCGCGTGCCGGGCAGGCGCGCCCGTGTTACAGGTTGCCGAAGTAAATTTGGAACCGGTTTTGGGGTTCATATAGGGGTTATATAGGGATGATGGAAAAATAGAACGGAAACTACTATTTAAGGTTCAGGGTTGCAAAAGGGTATATGTGGGCTTCCATGCTGTATGCTTCTAACAAAGCCCCAGGCACTCCCAGAAACACCCTCGGATGTCCACCAAGAGAACTTCTTGAGCATACTACATCCGTGTCATAGTCAACGAGACCCCGAAAAGGCATGAACTTACATGCAATTGAGTCAGAGTGGGGGAGTGGATCTCGATAATAATCAGTACATTAGTACATGCTCCCCCACAACAGCCGCTACAATCACTGCCCCACTCCCTCGTGAGCAGCAGCAACCGAAGTCCCAAAGAGCAACAGGCTGGCGATGGCATCGCCAACTTCAGGGACATGATGTCTCAACGCCAAGGGGGCCAGACGCAACAGGCAACCTGCGATTTTCGGGGGCGGGTGCATTTTGAATCTTAAACCCTTAGGCATCCATCTTCTGCCCAGTGCTCAGACAGGGATGAGTATGTGTGATTCTATAGGGGTGCTGCCGGAATTTCCCTCCTTCATTGCCAGGCGCTAGGTAGCTGCCTTCTTTGGGTATGTAACGCTGCAAAGGATTCAGACCTCAAAGCCCTAGGTGGGTCTATAGTCTATAGCTTCCGCAATGAGTGTGTCTTCTTATGAGCCTGGAATGTTTCAATGTTCTCTTCCTGCGTGGCGCGCTACACTTCAAACGTGGCTGCGAGAGGTTAGTTTGGAAGAATGAAGGATCGCCGAGGTTCTCTCGACTGTCTCGAACTATTGTGTTATTGATTGGTGGGCTCTCATTATGAGAAGAAGTGCTGTGAGGGCAGAGGAGCTACACCATTAAGCTAAGCGGACAGCAGCCAGCAACGGCTGAAGAACAAGCTGACCTCTGGGGACGAGGGCATGCTATGCGGAAACGTGGCAACTGGTGCGTGGGGAGTAGGGACTGAGCCAGATGTGTTCAGCAAGGTGCTTTTGAGCGCCCGATGAAATCCCGCTGGGCGCCGCAGACTTAGTGCCCCCTAAACCCGAAACCCGAAACCCTAAACCCTTTACCTACTGACGATAGAAGAGACGACCAAAGTTCTGGAGCAACCCCTGCTCATGCACGATTGAAGTTGGTCTAAACCCTAAACCCTAGGAAGCCTTTCCCTAAGGGTCTAAGTACCCAATAAAGGGATCCATGAGCTATAGTCTTAACTCCTTAAAGGGGGGTTATATAGCGGATTATATAGGGGACGATTATAGGGGTTATTAAGGGGGATACTATGAGTTTAGTCTATAGCTCGTATGAGGTTGTGTAGGGGTATATAGGGGAGTTGGAGACGATGATGGGGTGGCTGTTGCGTTTCCGGAAAGCCCATGCCCTCAACCCATCCTCTTCTCCGCACGTTTAATAGTGATAAGAAGAGATAAAAGGTAGTGCTACTAGGATCCCCATTATATCAGGGTCCCTAGACATTCGTACTTTACCAGGATTTCTGGTGAGGGCCTAGCCTAACTTCATTCAACGATGCAGTTGAACTGACGTGAGTGCTTCGCACTGCTCATGACTGCTCGTGCTCAGCAGTGGCGGATGTAGCCAACCAAATTGCGACCCAAGAGTTTTATCATTACTATTATTATTATTACTATTACTATTGCTATTAATAGTACTATTATTATTACTACTATTACTATTGCTATTACTATTAGTATTACTATTACTGTTACTATTATTATTACTATTACGATTACTATTACTATTATTATTACTAGGGGCTCTTTTGGGGAGGCCCCGTACTACGAATTGTAGTATGTTGAGATAATGGCAACCCGTACATGACTGCTGACTCTCCTGCCGTGATCTGTCTAAGCAGATCAGCTTAGCCTTCAGAGTTCTTCACGGAAAGCTCACTTCTCACACCGCACTCTACATCCATCGAAGTTATGGGTCCGAGCTTTGTGGATCAAAAGCATTTTCACATTTTCATCTACGGAACGGATTTAGGGTTCAGTTTTGTCGCCAGCTGTATCCATGGTGCATGGACAATGCAGCGCATGCTGACCGATAAGCATTGCATAGGGAGTTCATGTCAATGTGGGCATATGCGTTTCACGTATAGTTGATTCTTTGACGAGCCTGGGGGGGTGGGCGCGACATACTGAGCATTCCAACTTGCGCTCCACTGCTGAGCAGGGTTCTTGGCAAGGCTTTTCCCTGTGAAAGTTCAATGAACATTCAAGTTATTGTCTGCTCCTGGCATTCTGCTGTACACAATGGTAAGGCCATCAAGAGGACAAGGCTGTTCCCCAAATCCTATGCCCTAAACCCGTACCGTAAGTTGCACGCTCTGGCCAGATACCCCATGCATCATTCAGGCTGAAAAGTCCGCGGGGTTTCAACAAAACCCTAAACCTGCTCTCCATCCCTTGGTAGCACGGCTTCCCACATCATACCTGCTTGCAAGGAGGGGGCCAATGGCAAGCATTTCGAGGACAGGGGAGCGAAGGGATGTAGAGGAGAGCTAGTTGGTTTTTTCTAACCTTCCATAGGAGCTCTAGTCTAAACTCCTAAAGGGGGTTTTAGAGACCATCATGGGGCCCCCTGTATCATCTATCTATCTATTTGTCTATCCATCTATGTGTATTATCCATGTTATTGCTATTTTGCCAGGCACGTGGCGGTGTGCCGTATAACCCTCTATGAGTCATCCCAAGAAGAGGACAAGATGGACAAGCAAGAGGAACTACCCTAGTCCCTAAGGCGCTAAGATCCTAAAGCCCTAAACCCCAAAAGCCCTAAACCGCTAACACCTGTAAACCCTAAAGCCTTAAACTAAACCCTGAATCTCTAAAACCCTACATCCCGGAAACAAAAAAAAAAACCTAGAAGAGGACAAGAAAGAGAGGAAACGACTGGCTGAACTTTTGCGGAGCCTGGGCTTTCTTGTGTGTTTTTTGGGGTTTAGGGCTTAGGGTTTAGGGTTTAGGGCTTTGGGTTTAGGGTTTAGGGTTTAGGGTTTAGGGTGTATGGTTTAGGGCTTTGGGTTTAGGGTTTAGGGCTTAGGGCTTAGGGTTTAGGGTTTAGGGTTTAGGGCTGAGGGTTTAGGGTTTATGGTTTAGGGCTTTGGGTTTAGGGTTTAGGGCTTAGGGCTTAGGGTTTAGGGATGGGGGCTTCATTAGGCTTGGGGATGAGGGTTTGGGGTTTATGTACAGGTGTAGGGTTTAGGGCTGTGGCCTGTAGTTTTCTTAGGGCTTGGGGTCAGGGTTAGTTAAGGATGGAGAACTAGCGGGAGTTCACTGTGTCACTTATGGCACGACAGGGATCATGATGCACACTTCAATGTCCTGGAACTTGTGGCTTCGAATCGACAACTCAGAAATGTAGCCTCAATTTTTTTTGGTTTAGGGAAAAGGGTTTGGGGTTTAGGGTTCTGGGTTCTGAAGGGGAGGCAGGGTCATTTTTCCCCAGGGGTAGCCATCCAAGCAGAATCTCGTGTCTGCACAGGTGGAATCCCTAGCTGTTCGGCGCTGCTTTTCAGAACAGGGTATCCGAGTTACTAAACCCATGATCCTAAACCCGAGTTGCCCAACCTAGTAGGATGCTTATCTCTAAGTTAGAAGTATGGGCTCCTAATGGGGGTCCTCAGACCTTTTGGGGGGATTCTAGAGACTCGTACGGGTACATATAGGGTGTATAGTATACGTAGGGACCCAAGGCTCCAACCTTACATTATCAAGCGGACATCAATACTTGGAGGGTCAGGCGGACTTAGTAAGTAGGTTAACAACAGGGATAGCAAGGGTTGCTATATGGATTAGGGGGCTTATTATCCTACCGACCAAGCCCCCCTGACCCTCCAAGCCTGACCCTCCAAGTATATTAACATGAGGCGCCATATGCGAGCTTGAATCCCACGCCATTTATCTTTCATCCCCTTCGGTGCTTACAAGAATACTGACACCGATACGACCCTTTCCTTGCGCGCTTCTCACAAGACAGGGGTAATTTCGGAAAGCCTTGATCCCAATATCGGATGTGAATCAGTTCTTGGGCCTCGCTGACTCTACTGGGAAAATGTTTGACCCTAAACCCTAGACCGCAAACCCTAAACCCTAAACCAAGACCCTAAACCCTAAACCCTAGACTCGAACATGGTCACTGCCTGACCCCGGTTCGGAGGAAGCATTTGGCGCAGCACCGCAAGTCCTTTGAGGAGATCGAGCAGAAGGCCTGGGGACTTGTGGGGTTGCAATCTCCTATCGCGCGCGGTTTAAGGGTTTAGGGTTTAGAATTTAGGGTTTAGGGTTTTACTCCTTGGGACTTAGCTTGGACCTTAGCCTTCAGCCTTTGGGATTCCCTTATGCTCCTATAATTGGTACCCAAGGGGCAACCCTTAGTAGGGGTCATACGTGCCAGCTAGTTTAGGATTTTTTTTGCACGATTTCTCACTGCAGCGTAGCCCCACGGAACTACTCCGAACATGGAATTCTATGATAAAAGGTCTGAGGGGATTACCGCAATAGGCCGGGCGGGAAATTTCCCCAAAGGGGCTAGCCACGGACCCTAGGGTAGCTAAGGGTGAGGAGGAAATTTCAGGAACCCTATATCCTGAACCTTCCAAATTCTGCAAGGGGCTTATACAGGGGAGTATGATAGGGTCTATTACGCGGGATACTAGGAGTTTAGACTAAAGTTCATGTAGAGTACCTACCTGGCATTGGCTTGCTGTCATGTGGGGATGCTTGGGATGATTAGGTGTAGGGCCTTGGGTCAGGGGATTACAGGGGCCCGTATTGAGATTCTGTGGGACTTCATTTCGACATTTCATACGCCAGGCCTTGGGTGTTCCTCAAAAGGTAATGTGCATAGTAAAGATGTAAGCTAAGCAGTAGCTCTAGTGACTAATTACTGCGTGCCTTTCTGCCCGAGCTTCCATTGGGATCTTTTCAGGGAAGGTTGTTTGCTGAGGTCATCCTCAAAAGTTCTCCAAAGACCTTGGGTAGGGTCCAGAGGCCTTACATGGAGTGCTTTGATATGGGTGACCTGGCGTTTTCAAAGGATTATACAGTGTTCCATCGTATTCAGCTTGCTGCGTCAAATGACGTTCTGGGTGCTGAGGTAGTATTACGGTCGACCGAGTCGACTGTCATGTAATTACTTGGTGATGGCTAAGACGGTCTGAGTGAGGATGAGTGGAAATGAGTTTCTCCAGCTGCCTAAAAAGAAAGGACCCATTACTATAGTCACATGATGCTTCTAGAGTCCTAGGTAATGATAGGAGTTGTGGGAACTACAATCGCCCTAATTGTCACAAAAGGTCTCAGACCCAGATTTACGCCATGAATTAGCATTTTCTAAGGGTTGCCGGATCTGGCAAAAAGTTGGGGATATCCTCCACTTTCCTTAGGCCTTAGGAATTATTTGTCATTTTGTCTCATAGTACAGCCCCAAGGAAGTCTTGGATGTAATCTGTTAATCATACGTCCCAGGGCGATTGCAGTATCAACATGGGGGTTGTGTCTAGGGGCTCTGATATGGCGATTACCTGGTTTCCTAGGGATATACAAGGACTACGGTTGTATGAGGTCATTAATGGGAATCCGCGTCCTCTCTAGGGCTCCCTCCTAACAGCCCTTGATTGTCAACAACGAGGGGTTCTTTTTTGACAGGCTTCATAGAAGGCCATGAATTTTGGTGCATGAAGAGACGCCCCCAACACCTAGACCCTCCAACTACCCTCTACTCAGGCCCAAGTGAACGCTATTATAGGCCTTATAACCCTAATTGAGGCTACTAGTAAGCCCCCAGTATTCAGAAATAAGATTTTGTGGGGGCTCGCGTCAGGCTTTGGAGTAGTTTGCCAGGAAGTTGAACCCAAGCACACATAGAAGGGTTCGGGGTTGAAGGCTTCTTCTAAAGTATACCCCTGGCTGGCATATAAACATCCGAAGGATCACGAACCTCATTGTAATGAACTTCTTTAGCATGGCGCCCAGAACTAACTTCAACTATCGCGCTCCCAGGACTTGTTGACTTCACGGTTTGGGTTCAAGCGAAATGCTGGAACTCAACAGCTTGATCTATGGCCATCTACTTGTCAGGGAGCTTTCCTGTGTCCCCTTAGGGTTTGTACCCTCCCTAAACCATGGATTGTGGCCCTGTATAAGGATATTTGGGACCCAAAACCTAGGGTTACATTAAGGGTACGAACTTAAAGTCTTCGAACCTGCTGGTCGCAAGTAGGGACTGGAGGACTGGATCTCTATGGTAGCCCCCGCGCAAAGTAGTTTGCACATTCTTCTGTTGTCCTTCAGCCCCTGCTATCCAGCGACTTTACCGTAAATTCCTAAACTCCGTAAATGCTTTTGTTTTCCATCTAACATCGTCGAACCTAAACCCCTTAACCTCCTTACTAAAATTACTAAAATCCATCAAGTCTAGTGCGAAAGCGCTTTGAAATGAAACAGCCGTCTTAAAGCCAAGGCTCCTTACTCCAGACTCGCAATAAGGCCCTGCAAAAACAGGGGTGATCCAAAACGGCAGGCTTTTGAGCGCTAGATCAATCTTTCTCCTTTGGCTTTTGCTGACGGCTCTGACCCTAAAGCCCCATAAGCCCTTAACCCTGCACAACGTGCGCAGGCCGAGGAAAGTGACCATTCCTCCAGCGGTTCCGGCTCGAAGTCTTCGGATGGCATCGAGCTTGCGCAGGTAGCGACGGCTGCTGCTCTCAGTTGGGGTGTCGCCTGCTTGTGGATGTGTTGCTTTTGTTTTTTGGTATGAGTCCATTTGACCGTGCTTTTTGTCGGCGTTCCAAAGCGTAGCCGGAACTCTTAACCCTATACTTCGTTTCTGAAATGCCCTCAATGCGAAGCTTCCGAAGTTTCTGGTTCTCATGGTGCTGCCAGGCTGCTTTTGAAATCCGCCGCCACTTTTGTAGGGCTAGTTCTACCTTCTTACGTCTGACCCTCTGACATCCCATTCCAAGGGTTGCCTAAACCCGAGACGCACAATCGGTAAACCTTACAATCTAGGGTTTAGGGTTTAGGGTCTGGACGCTGGGCCTTATAGGCCCTCATCTTCAGCACATCCACAGAAGCAAACAAAACATCGTTCTACATACTGTTGGGTAAGGTGAGTCCCACTTACAGTAACGGTCCTTGGAGGGGTCTTATTTAGGGGCCTACTATAATTCCTATTACCCACTCACTGTGGTACCAGTTACGGTTCGGGGGAATGACCGAACCTTTGGGGTTCAAGAAGGACTCTTGCTGCAGGAGGCAGTTCAAGATGGAGAGCCTATGCCCTAAACGCTGAACGGTTTAGGGTTGTAAGGTTAGGGCTTAGGGGGATTTAGGGTTCAGGGTTGTAGGCTTATAGGGTTTAGGGTTTAGGGCTGAGGGTTTAGGGTTTCAGGCTTCTTGCAGCAGGCAGGTCGAGATGGAGGGCAAGCGGGCCTGGAAAGGAGGAAGTCCAAAGGCGATTTGGGCAATTCAGGCGCTGCCTCAGAGGCCTGGGGGCAGACGTGGGCGCTCTTAGGGGCTTTAGTGTTTAGAGTTGTTCCGGACTTCAGGATTTGGAGTTTAGGGCTTTAGGATTTAAAGTTTATGGTCGTAGAGTAGGGCTTCAGGCTTTGTAGTGTGGTGAGGGAGTAAGGGCTAGCAGTTTTGGTTTTCGCCTGGGGCTCAAGGCTGTCCACTCAAGACTCAAGATTTACGGTAGGATTCAGGACTCGATCCCCCAATCTCAACAAAAAACGCACAGTGCGAACTGGCTCAGAGCTGGTACTGGGGATTTAGGGTTTAGAGTTTAGGGTTTAGGGTTTGGGGTCCAGGGGCTAGGGTTTGGTACTTTAGATGCTTGACAGACCGCGGCTACCTCCCAAACCAATCCTGCATTCTCAGCCCGAACTCCACCACAAGGGCGCTTCCAAAAATTCGCCGTTTGTTCGTGAATGTTCCTCCAATAAATAGAGATTATAGCCATCATCAGATTTATTGTGGGCCCTTGTTTATGGAAGCCATATAGACTTTGTGTTAGGGTCCAGGACTTCAGTTTTAGGACTTCTTTCTGGCTGGGCATGTATGGTTTCTTCTAGGGGATGCCTAGGATAAAGGGCTTCGTGGTTCTTGTTTGGCTTATGGGGGGGGGCAGGGGAGGGTTTCAAGGATAGAAGGTTTAGGGGTTCTGCATGTGTGTTCAGTTCTAAGAGGACTTCAATAACTCCAAACCCCAAACACAAACACGCTTTGGGAGTCGCATCGTAGTCATAGGGTCTTCATTTGCACGGTTGGGGTTGCCCAAAAGCGTAAACCTTAAACCCTAACCGTACTACTGGCCAGAATCATCCCCTTATACTCCCCTACAAACCTTGACTCATGCCCTGGAATACCAGGCATTGGGTTTAGGGTTTAGCATTGGAAATTTAAGTTTTCATTGTTTATTTTCTTGTCCATTTGGTTCTCCATCATTGAGTTTTCCACGTGCTTTTCCACTTCCCCACATCCCCCCTATATTCTCCCCGTATCTCCCTATATAAGTTTGTAAAATCCCTAGACATACATATAGGTACCCTAAATCCTATAGGTGTTGGAATATATGGAGTTTCGTCCGCATGTCGTGGTTTTCCTGGTGGCCTAAACCCTAAACCCTAAACCCTAAACCCTAAGCACCTCACCCTGAGCCACGGGTTGCTCCACCACGGAGGTTGCGGTTCAGGGTTTAGGTTTCAGGGGTTAGGGTTTAGGCTAACTACTTGGAGGGTCAGGAGACTTAGTAACTAGGTGGATAATGGGGAGAACTGGTGTTATTGTATGGCTTTTTTGGGGGGGGGTGGTTATATACTTACTTTTACCTATTGTCCTTGACCTCGCGACCTGACGGGAGTTACTATTCTATAGTTTCTAGGGGTCATCGGGGTCATATGTTTACGTACTGAGGCGACCCTCCAAGTAGCATAGTGGGTAGTTTCCAAATATAGGCAAATCCCAATATGGACCCCAAGGTATCATAAGCCTTGTTAATGGGCGCCCCCCAATTCGTGTCCCAAGTTTTTCTGGAACCCCCCTATCATAGTGTAGAAGTCACTTATGGCCTCAAGCCCAGGGTTGGAGCTTAAACCACGTACTGGCTATACCAGCGTGAAGCCTCATGCTTGCTAAATTTAATTTCCTTGCGTCAATGTATCTTCCGCGTAGTTTCCGTTTAGAAAGCAGTCTTGCGTGTGTAGAATTACTTAGATATGAGGCTGCTTTTCTGTTTTCAAACCTTTTAAATTAACAATTTAATGGAACTCACATTTTTCAACAAGTTGAAGACAAATCTGATTTTTTAACGCCGTTCCCCTCATTCTCTGTGACACCCTCATATGAGATCTAGTAAGATTGAAAAGATGTCCTTCAACATCGTGAATGACTTATAGTGCTCATAAAGCTTGCTTAATGCCTCCTAGCCAGTTCAATAAGGGGATTGATGTAGAGAGAATCCAGAGCCCCTGATCTCAGAATTCACCTCATAAATCGAAGCTTACTGAGTAAGAGATTTGTGTAGAGAACATGAGGAGCCCAGGACCCCAGAGCCCCAACTAAGCAGAAGCTTATTGGGTTTACATAAGCAAAACCGGCAGCCCAGGATCTCAGAATTTATTCCGTTATGAGAAGCTTATTGAAAGAGAAAAACAGGTGCCTTTGGTGATTGAACGCCTTTTTCATAGAAGCCTGTAGCAGATCCCCCTTAGTCCCGAGACCAGGGCTGTGATAAGACGCCCGGGCTGGCAAGATAGCAGACGCGTTCCGGACTGGAGGCTTCGTGCTGGCAGGGTTTTGGGCCACGTGAGCCACAAAGCCCCGAAATCTGAACCTTGCTCTTTACCGCCTATGCCTCAACCCTATGCCCAGGCGGAAACAACAAAATCCTCCGACCCAAACTAGTGCTGAGGGCTTTCTGCTCCTGAGAAGACGAAAGCATAGCTGCTGGCTCAGCACTTCAGCGATGAGGAAGGGTGAGGAGCTGAATTTGTTGGGGCTACTTGCAGGGCCAGGGGCACTTAGTAAGCCCTTTAATCCATGAAGACACATTTTTTACCTACTTGCCAAGTCCCCCTGACCATCCAACTAGCAGAAAGGGAACTTCGGCCATCAAGTTTTAATGCTTGCTGTAGGTCAAGCCATACCCAGGCTTCAGGTGAGAGGTTTAGGGTTTCGGGTTTGGGGTTGAGGGCTTAGAGTACCCTGTGCTGGCTGCCCGCCAGAACATCGCAAGCCCGCTGCTTGCAGAGCAAGTGCCCAAGAGCAATGAGAGCACACTAAAAATAAAACTTATAGGTTAGTACGGGATGAGGGAATATAACCCCTATAGAATCCCTATATAACATATTCCCTTACTCCCTTCTAACCAACAGGAAGCAGAGTGTTTAAAAGGCTCCACACTTATCGTTCAGGGTTTCGGTCGGGCTACGCTTGCGGGCCCAGCCCAAGGTGCTCACTCTGAGTTCTACAAGTCACCTTAAGCTGGGCTGCTGTTAAGGAACTTAAGTTAAGTTACCATACTATGGGTATATAGGTATTAGGGTTAGGGTTATCATAGTATGGTTATATAGGGCTTAGGGTTTAAGTTACCATAATGTGGGTATATAGTAAATGACAGGATTCCTTGTTATGGTAACTTAGTTTGTGTTCCTTAGCAGCAACCCACGTTAAGGCCAGCCAGTCTAGAGCATCCAGACTTCCTCGAACATCCCTTTTGTGAAGCCTTTTGTGAAGCTCCATATGGGAGTTTCAATAAACCGGCGTTGCATGCCCGTGATCTCCTCTGATATACAGCTTATATAATCCCCTATGTAATACCCTATATAACCCATGATAGTAGTTTCCATTTTATTTTCCATTATCCCTATATAACCCCTAGTCTAGTCTAGGAACCCGTACTTCCTGCCATCCAGCACCCCCCCAACCACCGACTTCAGCTGAGAACAGAAGCTTAGGAATGCTTTGGAGTTCTCTGAAAACTCACCTCGAATAGATTCTACAAGGCCATTCTCAGGGAAGGCTTGAAGTTCTCCCTGGATAGCTTTCCAAACCTGAGGCCTTCAAGAGGTGCCGGTGCAGACGCTAACAGCGAAGACGCTGCAGTCGCTGCCCATTTTCGCAACCCCACTGGCTGAGTTGCTCAGGGTTTAGGGTCAACTACCCTAATAATGTAGAATCAAATGGAGATGGAAGCTGGTATTTAGAGTCAGTTACGGAATCCGGGCCGATCTGAACTGTGTTTGTACTTGTTTTGCGCAGCCACAATAACAACACAGATCTTCATTTTCTGGGGCATGTATCCAGCACCTGCTTCTGAGAAATGTCCACATTGACTGGCAGTAAGCCAACGGTTCCCCGAAAAGAGTCCGTCCGTGCTTCTGACGTTTCGCCCTAACCCTAAACCCTATAATCTGGGGAAGAGTTCTGCTTGGCAAGGGATGGTAATTCGTCTTGACTCGAGGTGTATCATTGACCGGGGCAGTTGAGGTTCCCCCTTGAACAGGTACACCTAAGCACACAATTCTAAACCTTAAATCCCTAAGCCCCTAAACGCTATTTCTTCAGACTCGCGGCTCTTGATTCGCGATGTGGGCCTAGGCTTCTCAGGGCTATGTGAAGGTGGGGAGGTGATTTAATAAATGGAAATAAATAGGTTCGGAATAGAGCGAGGTTTTGGCTGAACGGAAAACAAAAAATGGCTACGGGTTATCAAAGGTTACATACGGAGACATAGGGATATTGGAAAAGAAGATGGACACTACTATCTAGGGTTTAGGGTTTAGGGTGTAGGAAGAGAATAATGACAAGGCAGAAACGGAATACTGGCATGATTTGAGTTGGAAACCTCCGAGACAGAACAAAAACAAGAGCCCCTTGACCAGGATCCAACTACCTTCCTGACTCTAGATTTTACAGTCCCCCTTAAGTAGATAGAATATGGCTTTGGGTATATGAAAATAAGATGCCCATATACGTCATATTCTATCTACTTAAGGGGGATTATTTCCTTTTCATGTAAACCATCGATTTCTCTTTCGACTACGTATTCATCAACATGCCGAATGTAGACCCCTGATTAGTACACCCCCTCCCCTTAATAGGGTTTATGATAGGGATCCTAGTATATGAAAGCCCGTAAAAGGAGGGGTGTTATTAATCATGGGTCTACATCAGCAAATCATCCCTGCTGAGGGGTAGTGTACCTGGCCCAACAGAACGCAGAAAAAGGCCCTAAAAACAGGAACTTGAAGTAGATTACAACTAAGTTATTATATTAACGCCCTATACTGGAGATTTTAATGGAGAATCCAATCGAAAATGAAATGGAAGCTGGGGGAACATTAGTTACTATATACGCATTACGGTAACTTAAACTGAGTTCTTTAACAGCAACCCAGAAAAGGGTTCGTCAATGCCAGGCCTAGGCCCGAATCTACGAAATTGATAATATTATGGTATTTGGGCCCTAAAGCCCTATTATTTCGGTCCTTGGACCCTTAGGGTTCTATATTGGAATAAGCTGACCCGTACGGCTCTGAGCCCAAGCGCCGTCTAGAATGCCTACCTATGGACTTCCTCCAGGACCCAGCACCCCCAAGACAATCTTGCCCAAACTTGATTGGGGTCTCCCGGGCTGTTTAGAAGGCTCTACTTTGGGGGGGGGGGGTTGTTAATCAGAAGCCCTCACTACACGCGCTCTAAACCCGAGTCAAATGCGTTGCCAGCAAGATCGATTTGGCTGGCATTCCAGTGGTCAGGTCAGGGTGCCAGTATAGCGGAAAGCTTGAAGAATCAGAGTGCTACCCTGTTTTATCCTAAAAGGTTTACAGTACAACCCAGCACCATTTACCTGGTTCGAAACGTTTAGGCTGCTACGTGACTTCTAGAGAGCAGTTAACTTGAGGCCTCAGTCTGGGCTAAGATAAACAATACGCACAGAACAGAAAAAAGTTCAAAGAGGTCTTCATTCAAGGGGTGCTCACCTGAAGGGTCAGGGTGTAGAAGCCACAAAACCTCAAAACAACTGCCATGGTAGGATTCCTTTCAGTCCAATGTTCTTTCATGTGTTCCTGACCACGCAAGTCTAATTTTGGAAATTCGGAAGTATGACATTTCTCAACATGGGCCCCTCGCTTTCTCTGAAGATGTTGCTATGGAGACATAAGATGGACTTAGCTTGTCAAGAGCTCTTGGATATTAGCCAGCGAAACCGTAGATCCTAAGCCCCAAGCCACAGCCCCTGAACCCCAAAACCTAAACCCCACCCTGCAGCCTCAACCCCAAATGACTCTCAGCCCTAAGCCCCACATGACTGCAAAGGTTAAACTAGACCCTAGACCCCACCCACAACCAGAACCCGAAATTTCCCTCAAGCTTAAAAACATTTCCCCAACTTAAATGGGACCTAAATCCCGAGGCACAGGCCGGCATCCAGCAATCCGAGCCCGCGCGACACCGTTCCAGTGTGGCAGCAGGTGGGCCCCATGCGCAGGGTTTAGATTTAGCTTGTCAGAATTATGGTCCCTTTTGGGGGTGCCCTCTGTATACATGGGTATGATGGGCCATGGGGTATCCCCCTGGGGCGTTTCAGGGCAGAATCCTAGAGACTCATATGGCTTATAAACCCCCAAGGTTGAGAACCCCACCAACAATCAATAAACTGCGAATGGCATACATCCCTGTGGCCCATCCGATTCGAATTTGTACAACAATGTGGTGATTTGCGCAGTACATGTTCGATACATTCTTATGAGTATTGGAAAGTGGGTCTGAGAGTATTGTGCATATCCCAAACAGATGGATGATCCTAATGGTTTATCGGCCAGCTTCCTTGGAATTCATTTTGAAAAGCCGAGATTGCCAACAGTCATTGTCTTCTGAATATGTTGAAGGCTTCCAAAGCTACGTGTAATCCCTGTCCCAATGATTTCTAGCGCTACAGGATGCCTCATGTATTCATCTAGACTTTTCAACCTTTGGATCCAGTTTGCTTGGTAGACACCAATTCCCCGCTATGCTCTCTCATTTGTCCAAAAATGCCTGTGGCTTATCGGGCACTCATATTGGTTTCCCTAAGCCCTAAACCCCCGAAAAATTAAACCCTGAAGCAACTAACTTAGACTGCGTTTATTGTTCTGGCCGTGCCTCATCTAGATCGTTCTCATGGCGTTCGCAAGCCTGCCTCAGCAGCAGCAATGGCACACCTTCCGTTACGCGGAAGCGCCAAGAATTAAGACAACCGCCCCCAAGAGAAAACAATATCCAGGACAAAGAAGTATGCAGTGTGGAAGATAACCAGTAAAGGACTTAGGCAGAGGTTTCTTGCCCTTCTTTTGCAAAAACAAACCTCTTCTAATTACAAGGTTAAGACTACAAATCAGATTTCCTTTGCATTCATTCTTCGTTCATGAATCACCATTATTTCTATCCTGATTCTTGACACAACCTTGTCAAAAGTCACTTCTAACCAGATTTCCGCAGGCCTCGGGTGTGTAACTACTTTCCCTCATAAAAGTGGCTACAGAAGCAAGGAATCCTAGAAAAGAAAGGAAGGCCCAAGTTGCGGGCAAGAGCGCCCCCTTTTTTGTTATACTTTCTGCCACATAAGAACTTTTCAGGAAATCAAAGAAATCCCTCATGTCTCAGGGTTGCTTAACTTGACGCCCACCCAACCCCTCAGAACTCATTAGGTCAGTACGACTAGGTGTTAAGGGTTAAGGGTGTTTAGATATACCCTTCACGTTTTACAGGTTATCTTTAAGGATCCAAGGCCTTCAGAGTATGTGTTAAGTTGCTTTATAATAACCCCGTCTCGTAATTCTTTATGAATAAGCCGCATAAGCCCCCTATGCCGATTAAATAGGTTCCCTTTTGAAGTAGCTCTCCCTACCAGACAAATACTACCAGCAAAAGTAATATTAAGAGAAATGGTAATCCCACCTTCAAGGCAGATCTCAACCCCAGCGGTGGTTTCCCTGAATAGGGGGTTCCCCAGATGAAAGACCACGAAACCATTAAACCACTAATCCATTCGGCCAAGGGTTGGTTGTCTTACGGAAGCCCATTAGGCCGTAAATCCCTTAAACCATGGTTTAGGGTTTAGGGTTTAGGGTTTAGGGATTTGAATCCCTTAAACCATGGGTTTACATCTGGAAGCAACTTCCGCCGTAGTTTGCTTGACGGTTAGCGGCCCAGGGGTTCGGGCGGGCCCTGAACTTCAGGTACAGGGGTTTACATCCTAGCGATAGAGAGTTTAGAGTACCAGTGGGACCAGCGCTTTGGACATGCAAAGGTCCCCTATTGGCTTTCTACACCACAAGCCCTGTACCCCCGAAAGCATGAATTTCTACTGCCCTGTGTGTGTGCGCAAGGCGCAACTCGCACGTTTGGCCGACAGTCCCGGCTAAGAGGAACTGCCAAGAGGCTTTCCGGACAGTAGAAGCTGCTGTTGGTTGTAGAAAGCAATTCATACAGTACCGATACAGAGACTTTCAATCATAACCGCCGCAATCATCATAACGGCAAAGCGCCGCCACAAAGGAGGCAAAGTTGCGACAGTGGTTGACTTCAGTCAATACACGAAACCAAATCGTGCTTATTATCTGCAGTGGTATCGTAAGAAGAAGGATCAACATCAATGTCAATATGTCTTTTCTAGGAAGAGAAGCAAAGAATGTTTCCAAAGAGGGAGTGCTTCACGATGTTCAGGGTGAAGTTTGCAAGGGTTAAAGGATTGGTTTCAATTTCCAGTTTTGCAAATAAACGTAGTACTTCATACTGCCAGCAACACTAGTAATATGAGGACTTTTAGTAGGAAACGGCCAGAGTATAGCACATTCCACTTCATCTAGACGCGGGGGTATCAAAATGAACCCAATAAGATCCTCATGAAAGGCCCCTAGGATCCCCTCATAATTCCTGTATGGCCCAAGGGTCCCTTGGGGCCCCTAAACTCTAAACTTTGTGAAGCTACTAGATGCCATGGTGACATGCACACCGCATATCCCAAACACTTAGGGAAAACGCGGACCTAGTTTTCCTTACGAGGCAATTGAGGAACCCGATTTTGCCTCAGTTCCAGAACCCTCCTTTTACCCGTTGAACAAGGGTATATGGTGCCTATTTAGGTATATATATGTATATATATATATATAGTAGATGGAGGATCTAGGTCTAGGTCGTCTGGAGGAAACTCGTTTCCCCAGTTGTCCAGCGCGACATCAGATTTGACAACCTTCCATGCCATTTTGGATGGATACCAAAATCTATCTATTCTCAGAATGAATGGTAGGTTTCCAGACTTTCAATTTTGAAGAGCTTTTAACTGCATATGGGTATTTCTACATGCTCACTCCTCATATGTCTCTGAATAGGCACTCACCATAATCCCCTTATAATCCTTATGTATCCCTTTGAGCACCGCGAGGCCCCATTTGAGAGATTCCCATATTGAAGACGGCTTGCGAGGAAGAGCAGTGTGGCGCGAAAGGACGGCTACGGACGGCAAAATGGTCCACTCATGGGGCTATTCTGGCCCCCCCCCCCCCCACCCCCAAGTACATGGGCGCCTACAAACCCAGGGCTGTAATAGGGATTCTTGAGATTATTGTGGCTATGGGTACAAACCCAGGGCCATAATAGGGATTCTTGGGATTATTGGGGATATTATGCCCACCCCGATAGATGGGCTTCTACAAGCCAAGGGCCATCATAGGGATGATTTGGAATTATTCGGGTTTATCAAGTCTTATTAGTTAGGTGGACCCCCTATTATGGATAATAAGGATT